>JAGWEN010001726.1:0-16636 GCA_018703685.1 Orius laevigatus
GAGTCGAAAAAAATGTTTTTATATCCCAAAAATGACTTCAGATTCGAGTTTCTCACCCTGAAAAACGTCAAATTCTACATTTTCGATCAAATCGAAGTCGAAAATTTTGGGCCAAAAAAGTGAAGAAAAGATCCCCAATTTGGCGGAAAAAAAAATTGCGAAGTACCATAGGTGCTAAAAACGGTCGATGTTTGCCTTTTTTGCCTGCGAACAGGCGGATAATCGAAATGTCCAATTTATCGAATTAAGGCTCGTAAAAAATGGAATTTAACGACTTCCCCGGCCTTTTTAAAAGACGTCAATTTGTCCGATAATTTATACAAAGTTTTTATGTAGGATTTTTATAGGATTTTTACGGAAAAAAGTTTATAAGTGATCATATCTCAGAGGAAAATAAGGTCTGGAGGATCCACCATAAATGGAAATTCCTCAATAAAGGAGCTCCACTAACACTAAACATCAGGGTTGCCATATTAGGCCTATAAAAAGTAGCCCAATCTTCTATAAATTGCCCAATCTGGCAACACTGTTAAGAGCCCAACTCTGTCAGAACACAGGGTTTCCGGATTGGACTTTTAAAAAGTAGCCCAATTTGCTACAAATCGCCCAATCTGGCAACACGTTTAAAGCCCAACTCTGTCAGAATACAGGGTGCCAGATTGGTCCTATAAAAAGTAGCCCAATCTTCTATAAATTGCCCAATCTGGCAACACTGTTAAAAGCCCAACTCTGTCAGAACACAGGGTTTCCAGATTGGGCTTTTAAAAAGTAGACCAATTTGCTACAAATCGCCCAATCTGGCAACACGTTTAAAGCCCAACTCTGTCAGAATACAGGGTGCCAGATTGGTCCTATAAAAAGTAGCCCAATCTTCTATAAATTGCCCAATCTGGCAACACTGTTAAAAGCCCAACTCTGTCAGAACACAGGGTTTCCAGATTGGGCTTTTAAAAAGTAGCCCAATTTGCTACAAATCGCCCAATCTGGCAACACGTTTAAAGCCCAACTCTGTCAGAATACAGGGTGCCAGATTGGTCCTATAAAAAGTAGCCCAATCTTCTATAAATTGCCCAATCTGGCAACACTGTTAAAAGCCCAACTCTGTCAGAACACAGGGTTTCCAGATTGGGCTTTTAAAAAGTAGACCATTTGCTACAAATAGCCCAATCTGGCAACACGTTTAAAGCCCAACTCTGTCAGAATACAGGGTGCCAGATTGGTCCTATAAAAAGTAGCCCAATCTTCTATAAATTGCCCAATCTGGCAACACTGTTAAAAGCCCAACTCTGTCAGAACACAGGGTTTCCAGATTGGGCTTTTAAAAAGTAGACCAATTTGCTACAAATCGCCCAATCTGGCAACACGTTTAAAGCCCAACTCTGTCAGAATACAGGGTGCCAGATTGGTCCTATAAAAAGTAGCCCAATCTTCTATAAATTGCCCAATCTGGCAACACTGTTAAAAGCCCAACTCTGTCAGAACACAGGGTTTCCAGATTGGGCTTTTAAAAAGTAGACCAATTTTGCTACAAATCGCCCAATCTGGCAACACGTTTAAAGCCCAACTCTGTCAGAATACAGGGTGCCAGATTGGTCCTATAAAAAGTAGCCCAATCTTCTATAAATTGCCCAATATGGCAACACTGTTAAAAGCCCAACTCTGTCAGAACACAGGGTTTCCAGATTGGGCTTTTAAAAAGTAGACCCAATTTGCTACAAATCGCCCAATCTGGCAACACGTTTAAAGCCCAACTCTGTCAGAATACAGGGTGCCAGATTGGTCCTATAAAAAGTAGCCCAATCTTCTATAAATTGCCCAATATGGCAACACTGTTAAAAGCCCAACTCTGTCAGAACACAGGGTTTCCAGATTGGGCTTTTAAAAAGTAGACCAATTTGCTACAAATCGCCCAATCTGGCAACACGTTTAAAGCCCAACTCTGTCAGAATACAGGGTGCCAGATTGGTCCTATAAAAAGTAGCCCAATCTTCTATAAATTGCCCAATATGGCAACACTGTTAAAAGCCCAACTCTGTCAGAACACAGGGTTTCCAGATTGGGCTTTTAAAAAGTAGACCAATTTGCTACAAATCGCCCAATCTGGCAACACGTTTAAAGCCCAACTCTGTCAGAATACAGGGTGCCAGATTGGTCCTATAAAAAGTAGCCCAATCTTCTATAAATTGCCCAATATGGCAACACTGTTAAAAGCCCAACTCTGTCAGAACACAGGGTTTCCAGATTGGGCTTTTAAAAAGTAGACCAATTTGCTACAAATCGCCCAATCTGGCAACACGTTTAAAGCCCAACTCTGTCAGAATACAGGGTGCCAGATTGGTCCTATAAAAAGTAGCCCAATCTTCTATAAATTGCCCAATATGGCAACACTGTTAAAAGCCCAACTCTGTCAGAACACAGGGTTTCCAGATTGGGCTTTTAAAAAGTAGACCAATTTGCTACAAATCGCCCAATCTGGCAACACGTTTAAAGCCCAACTCTGTCAGAATACAGGGTGCCAGATTGGTCCTATAAAAAGTAGCCCAATCTTCTATAAATTGCCCAATATGGCAACACTGTTAAAAGCCCAACTCTGTCAGAACACAGGGTTTCCAGATTGGGCTTTTAAAAAGTAGACCAATTTGCTAAAAATCGCCCAATCTGGCAACACGTTTAAAGCCCAACTCTGTCAGAATACAGGGTGCCAGATTGGTCCTATAAAAAGTAGCCCAATCTTCTATAAATTGCCCAATCTGGCAACACTGTTAAAAGCCCAACTCTGTCAGAACACAGGGTTTCCAGATTGGGCTTTTAAAAAGTAGACCAATTTGCTACAAATCGCCCAATCTGGCAACACGTTTAAAGCCCAACTCTGTCAGAATACAGGGTGCCAGATTGGTCCTATAAAAAGTAGCCCAATCTTCTATAAATTGCCCAATATGGCAACACTGTTAAAAGCCCAACTCCGTCAGAACACAGGGTTTCCAGATTGGGCTTTTAAAAAGTAGACCAATTTGCTACAAATCGCCCAATCTGGCAACACGTTTAAAGCCCAACTCTGTCAGAATACAGGGTGCCAGATTGGTCCTATAAAAAGTAGCCCAATCTTCTATAAATTGCCCAATCTGGCAACACTGTTAAAAGCCCAACTCTGTCAGAACACAGGGTTTCCAGATTGGGCTTTTAAAAAGTAGCCCAATTTGCTACAAATCGCCCAATCTGGCAACACGTTTAAAGCCCAACTCTGTCAGAATACAGGGTGCCAGATTGGTCCTATAAAAAGTAGCCCAATCTTCTATAAATTGCCCAATCTGGCAACACTGTTAAAAGCCCAACTCTGTCAGAACACAGGGTTTCCAGATTGGGCTTTTAAAAAGTAGACCAATTTGCTACAAATCGCCCAATCTGGCAACACGTTTAAAGCCCAACTCTGTCAGAATACAGGGTGCCAGATTGGTCCTATAAAAAGTAGCCCAATCTTCTATAAATTGCCCAATCTGGCAACACTGTTAAAAGCCCAACTCTGTCAGAACACAGGGTTTCCAGATTGGGCTTTTAAAAAGTAGACCCAATTTGCTACAAATCGCCCAATCTGGCAACACGTTTAAAGCCCAACTCTGTCAGAATACAGGGTGCCAGATTGGTCCTATAAAAAGTAGCCCAATCTTTTATAAATTGCCCAATCTGGCAACACTGTTAAAAGCCCAACTCTGTCAGAACACAGGGTTTCCAGATTGGGCTTTTAAAAAGTAGCCCAATTTGCTACAAATCGCCCAATCTGGCAACACGTTTAAAGCCCAACTCTGTCAGAATACAGGGTGCCAGATTGGTCCTATAAAAAGTAGCCCAATCTTCTATAAATTGCCCAATCTGGCAACACTGTTAAAAGCCCAACTCTGTCAGAACACAGGGTTTCCAGATTGGGCTTTTAAAAAGTAGCCCAATTTGCTACAAATCGCCCAATCTGGCAACACGTTTAAAGCCCAACTCTGTCAGAATACAGGGTGCCAGATTGGTCCTATAAAAAGTAGCCCAATCTTCTATAAATTGCTCAATCTGGCAACACTGTTAAAAGCCCAACTCTGTCAGAACACAGGGTTTCCAGATTGGGCTTTTAAAAAGCAGCCCAATTTGCTACAAATCGCCCAATCTGGCAACACGTTTAAAGCCCAACTCTGTCAGATTACAGGGCTGCCAGATTGGACCTATAAAAAGGAGCCCACTTTGCTATAAATCTCCCAAACTGGCAACACTGTCAAAAGCCCAACTTTGTCAGATTGCATCGAGATAATGTCATTTTTCGCCAAACTATCCAAAAACGTCAACTTTTTCTCCGGTCACCTGCACCTTTATCGGCACCTGCCTTTTGTCCGTTAATTGCTCGACTACATATATTTCAGTGTCTCCCCTTGTGGGCTTCCGTTTTCGAGTTAAAGAAGGAATTTCTCTACACGACACTTAGAGGACGCTTATCGATAACTTTTGACAGTTTAATATCGAAAATAAATGTACAGGAAATTTCACTTAACGTCCTTTTTCTGACCGTTGGAGGCGGAACAATGGTCTAGACCAGTAACGAAAAAAAAAGACAAAAGTCTGGACAAGGTCGGGAGTCTAGCCGTTGTCTAGTATTTTGTCTATGAACCGGTCCTGCGGGGGAGGAACGCACAGATGGAATGATTCTCATGGTAATCCTATACTCCATTATAGTTAAATCTATGGAAAACTAGTTTTCGACCCTTTTCGAGATTTCCTCCCCCGAAAACTTGTTTACCGATGGTCAAATTGGACGAGAACTATTTTTTACTCCTGGCCATGGATAACGGACTTTCGGTTTCATAAAGTCACGATTGACTTTTTCAGCTCCTTTCACACTGATGCGAGTAACGAAATGCATTATGGGTAAGAAACGGCAACAGCCAGATTGGGCGATTTGTAGTAAATTGGGCTACTTATTAAAAGCCCAATATGGCAACCCTGTAATTTGACAGAGTTGGGATTTGACAGTGTTGCTAGATTGGGCTATTTATACCAGATTGGACTACTTTTTAAAGATACAATCTGGCAATTTTGTATTCTGACAGCATTGGGCTTTTAACAGTGATGCTAGATTGGGCGATTTATAGTAAATTAGGCTCCTTTTTATAGGTCCAATCTGGCAACCCTGTAATCTGACAGAGTTGGGATTTTGACCGTGTTGCTAGATTGGGCGATTTATAGCAGATTGGGCTACTTTTTAAAAGCCCAATATGGCAACCCTGTAATCTGACAGAGTTGGGATTTGACAGTGTTGCTAGATTGGGCTATTTATAGCAGATTGGGCTACTTTTTAAAGATACAATCTGGCAATTCTGTATTCTGACAGCGTTGGGCTTTTAACAGTGTTGCTAGATTGGGCGATTTATAGCAGATTGGGCTACTTTTTAAAAGCCCAATATGGCAACCCTGTAATCTGACAGAGTTGGGATTTGACAGTGTTGCTAGATTGGGCTATTTATAGCAGATTGGGCTACTTTTTAAAGATACAATCTGGCAATTCTGTATTCTGACAGCGTTGGGCTTTTAACAGTGTTGCCAGATTGGGTTATTTATAGCAAATTGGGCTACTTTATGAAAGCCCAATCTGGTAACCCTGTAATCTGACAGAGTTGGGAGTTGGGCTTTTGACAGTGCTGCTAGATTGGGCTATTTATAGCAGATTGGGCTACTTTTTTAAGATACAATCCGGCAGCCCTGTATTCTGATAGAGTTGGGCTTTTAACAGTGTTGCCAGATTGGGCGAATTATAGCAAATTGGGTTACTTTCTAAAAGCCCAATCTGGCAACCCTGTAATCTGACAGAGTTGGGCCCTTAACAGTGTTGATAGATTGGGCTATTTATAGCAGATTGGGCTACTTTTTTAAGATACATTAATCTGGCAGCCCTGTAATTTGACAGAGTTGGGCTTTTAACAGTGTTGCCAGATTGGGTGATTTATAGCGAATTGGGCTACTTTTTGAAAGCCCAATCTGGTAACCCTGTAATCTGACAGAGTTGGGCTTTTGACAGTACTGCAAGATTGGGCTATTTATAGCAGATTGGGCTACTTTTTAAAGATACAATCTGGCAACCCTGTATTCTGACAGCGTTGGGCTTTTAACAGTGTTGCCAGATTGGGTGATTTATAGCAAATTGGTCTACTTTTAAAAGCCTAATCTGGCAACCCTGTAATCTGACAGAGTTGGGCATTTGACAGTGTTGCCAGATTGGGCTCCTTTTTATAGGTCCAATCTGGCAACCCTGTAATCTGACAGAGTTGGGCTTTTAACAGTGTTGCCAGAGTAGGCGAATTATAGCAAATTGGGCCACTTTTTAAAGGTTCAATCTGGCAACCCATCATATACCTTATTGAATAATTAATCCATCAAAAGTAATTTCATCAAATTAAAACTGAATGTTAATTTGACATGAAAGGTAATTTTTATTTTAAAAAAATGAGTCCCGCGGCAGCAGGACTAAAGAGGTAGATTTCTTTCAGATGGTTAGATCTAGAACTTTCTATAATTCGAAGATAAATAAAATCATATGTTTCCCGGTAAAAATTCAAAAATTTTCTTTTTTACCTAGATTCAACTCTATTGAACCCAGCTGATCCAAACCAACTTTAAATCTTTCTTAGCCATCCCCATAACATCACTTTTAAGTTTGAAAGCGATTGGATGAACGGTTTAGGAGATACCCAGTTTAGGCCCTAAGTAAAGTACCAAAACCGCTGGTCCGATTTCAGCCGTTAACGAACTCATAAATTCTATTAGTTTAAAAGCCCTAAATACCGAATTTCATGATCATCAAGTAAAAATTACTCAAGTTATCGTGCGAATATATATATATATATACATATATATATATATATATATATAAACTTTTGAGTTGAGGGTGGTTTTGGGGTCCAGGGGGTCTGAAATGAAAACCTGTCACAAAAATTTTTGATTCTGAGACTACTGCCCCCATTGCAATAGGTAGATTCTGAAAGAAATCTACCTAAAAATTCAAGCGTGAAGTGGTATAAAATTGAAAATAAAATAGATTTTGATGGTTATTTCGGTGAAAATCAGACGGTCGGCTTATTAGCGAGTAAATAAATAAAAAGGGATTTCCTTTCACCCCCTCCCGATTGGAACCCCGTCCCTTTTTTTTCGACTCCCCAATCCACCCTCGCCTTTTATTGCCCACACCGCCGAATCGGGGGTGGTTTCACGTTTTTCAAAAAGAGATCGATATAATATATGACGTACCAAAATGGCCGCGGCTTTATAGCCACGCCTACGCCAACGCAGTTTTTTTTTCCGTCATGCACTTGTAACTCTTGCATTTTAATTTTTTAAAGAAAATTAAATTTGGAGTCTACAAGCTCGGAGCGAAAATTGAGGTCTATATTTTAGCTGATTTCCAAAGAAAATGAAGCTATTGAGGTCGGTGCGACGGAGGCTCCGGACTTAGAGACCTATATATTCGTGATCAGGGCGTTCTGGGTATCACAAAATGTTTCAAGTTGTATTTTCAAGAGGCAAAAATACTACAACAAAATCTTTGGTTGATTTTGATTCAATTGGTTCACCAATTTTGAATAATTTGGTTTATACTGGTTTACTTTGGTCAACTTTGGTTCAAATGATTTCGGTAATTAGTCACAAAGTTTGATTAATTTGGTTTAATCTGGTTTACTTTGGTCAACTTTGGTTCAAGTGGTTTCGGTAATTAGTCACCAAGTTTGATAAAGTTGGTTTAATCTGGTTTACTTTGGTCAACTTTGGTTCAATTGTTTTAGATAATTGGTTTAGCTAGATGATTAATTTAGCTCATTGTCAGTCTGGTTTACTTTGGTTTACCAACTGTGATTCATTTGGTTTTTCTGGTTAACTTCGGTCAACTTTGGTTCAAATGGTTTTGGTAATTGGTTCACCAAGTTTGATTTAATTTGGCTTAATCTGGTTTACGTTGATCAATTGGTTTTGGTAATTGGTTTATACAAACTTGGATTATTTTGGTTTATTCTGATTAACTTTGGTTTATTCTGGTTAACTTTGGTTCAATTGATTTGGTTGATGTTCTTACCAAGTTTGATTAATTTGGTTTATTCTGGTTTACATTGGAAGACTTTGGTTCAATAATTTTGATCGATTTGGTTTATCTGGTTTGCTTTGGTTAAAATTGGTTCGATTAATTTCGTTTATTTGTTTATACAAACTTTCATTATTTTGGTTTATTCTGATTAATTTTGGTTCAATTTGTTTTGTAATTTTTTACCAAGTTTGATTAATTTGGTTTAATCTGGTTTACTTAGGTTCAATTGCTTTGGGTTTACCAACTTTGATTTTTTGGTTTATTCTGGATTATTCTGGTTTACTTTGGTTCAATTGGTTTACAAACTTTGGTCATTTTGGTTAATTCCGATTAACTTTGGTTCAATTGGTTTGGGAATTTGGTTTATTTTTTGATGTATTTGGTATATTCTGGTTTACTTTGGTTCAATTTCTGTGGGTTATTGGTTTACCAACTTTGATTAGTTTGGTTTATTCTGGTTAACTTTGGTCATAGTTTGGTGAATTGGTTTACAAACTTTGGTCATTTTTGTTAATTCCTATTAAGTTTGGTTCAATTGGTTTGGGAATTTGGTTTACATTTTGATGCATTTGCTATATTCTGGTTTGCTTTGATTCAATTGCTGTGGATTATTGGTTTACCAAATTTGATTAGTTTGGTTCATTCTGGTTTACTTTGGTCAACTTTGGTTCTAATGGTTTGTGTAATTGGTTCACCAAGTTTGATTAATTTGGTTTAATCTGGTTTACTTTGGTTAACATTAGTTGGTTTTGATAATTTGTTTACACAAACCTTGATTACTTTGGTTCATTCTGGTTAACTTTGGTTCAAATTGGTTCACCAAGTTTGGTTAATTTGCTTTATTCTGGTTTACTTTGGTCAACTTTGGTTCAATTAGTTTGGGTTGGTTAACCAACTTTGGTCAGAAAGCACTTTGGCCCTCAGAAATCCAATTCGACTATTTAGGACCGCGGTAGCGTTCCGCCCAGCCAGCATTTTGACATTGAGGGGTTTCGCCCAAGGGGATTCAAGAGCAACCGTTACATAGTGGAGCCCATGTTGACCTTTTTAACATGTTTGACAAAGAATACATTTACATGTTTTCATATAAAAAGGCGGATGATGTATAATAACGATTATCCTAATTAATAGAAGCATGTGCGTATGATACCACATCTGCCCGACTCAATATTGGGCTATCTCTTCATCTTTTATTAGCTTTAACATAATCGGCTCTATTTATAAATTCATATTTTACATAAAACGGAATATCCGGTTTTTGACGTTTTTTTCTCTTTCTCACGGAGGACTTTTTGATGTTTCGAAACCGTTTAGTGGTCACACCGTCTAATCATGGGTTTATTGTCCATTTTTGGGTCTAAAGAAGGGGGGAGAACAGGTTTTTGAAGTTCAGACAGGTGTCAAGGGTTGATTTTCAAGTGCTACCCCTTCGGTAGCTTAAGAAAGTTCAGTAGCTCGAGGGTTCCGGCCCGAGGAACAACGCTGGAGGTAAATTTTCTTTATTTGAAGACGTTTTCGGCCAAAAGTGGAAGAAAACTGGATGATTATATAACTGAACTGTCTTTTCAAGTCGATTTAGTGGTGAAAAGATGCGTTTGGAAAAGAATGTAACGAAATAGTTGGCAAGCCGGGTTCTCCCGTACTATTTGTGGAGTCCCGTGTGTTCTATACTAGGTTTGCTCAAAATTGGGTTTCTTCTTGGACTAGATCCAAGAGGCAGGGGGAATAAACGTACGGGAAAAGAAGGGAAAAAAACGATTAAAATGCATTCAAGTTGTAAAAGTAGTAAAACAGGTTTTTGTTGAATCTTCAAGGAGAAATGTTCGAAAATGCGGTTCCGGAAGGCTTTCAAAAATTAATTTTTTTTGGATTTTGAAACCTCGTAAAATTTAAAAAAAATCCAATTTTCGGTCCATTATCACCTAAATTTTCGAGTTAATCCAAATTTTCATCAAAAACCATCAAAATTCACCCAAAATGGAACAGAAAATGGTCCGAAAAAAGCGATTTTTATCGTTTACCGAATTTTGGGTTTGGCTTTTTACCTAAATTTTGGGGTTTATGGGAAAAAAAAATCGTTTCAAATCGTGATTTTGGAGGTTAGTAGACAGAAAACTAGCTTTTAAGATGTTGATTTACAGGTTTTTAGCGAAAAAGTGTCTTTTTACGTATATTTGGAAGATTTAGGTGTCCAAAAAGGGTCAAATGTCAACCTAAAAACTGTCTTTTTTGGGGACAAAATCTAGTTACCAGGGCCCTTAGTTTCCCAAAATCAAGCTATGAAGGGCCTTTTTTGGTCGTAAAGGAACAAAAATTAAGTTTAAAAGGGCCCTATTAACTGTCGTAAAAGAACTAAGGTTAAAAAGGGGGGAATTTCCTGATTGACCTATGGGAGTGATGCAAGGGGACGTGTATGGACTTATATACTTTGATTAATTAAAGTTTGTTAACCAGTTACCAAAACAAATTGAACCAATGTTAACCAAAGTAAACCAGATTAAGCCAAATCTATCAAATTTGGTAAACCAATTACCCAAACTATGACCAAAGTAAACCAGAATAAACCAAATTAATCAAATTTGGTAAACCAATTACCCGAACCATTTAAACCAAAGTTGACCAAAGAGCCAAAGAAGAAGTTGACCAGATTAAACCAAATCAATCAAACTTGGTGAACCAATAACCCAAACCATTTGGACCACAGTTGACCAAATTAAACCAGAATAAACCAAATTAATCAAAGTTGGAAGAAAAATTACCCAAATCAATTATTGAACCAAAGTTAATCAGAATAAAACGATATAATCAAAGTTTGTGTAAACCAATTGACCAATGTTAACCAAAGTAAACCAGACTAAACCAAATCGATCAAAATTGGTGAACCAAATGCCTAAACCATTTGAACCAAAGTTGACCAAAGTAAACCAGAATAAACCAAATTGATCAAAGTTGGTGAAAACATTGATCAAATCAATTGAACCAAAGTTAATCAGAATAAGCCAAATTAATCAAAGTTGGTAAACCAATTGAACCAAAGTAAACCAATTAAAAGCAAAACAGTCAAAATTGGTGAACCAAAGTTGACCAATGTAAACCAGAATAAACCAAACTAATCAAAGTTGGTAAACCAATTACCCAAACCATTTGAACCAAAGTTAATCAGAATAAACCAAATTAATCAAAGTTAATAAACCAATAACCCAAACCATTTGAACCAAAGTTGACCAAGTAAACCAGAATAAACCAAATTAATCAAAGTTGGTAAACCAATTACCCGAACCATTTAAACCAAAGTTGACCAAAGAGCCAAAGAAGAAGTTGACCAGATTAAACCAAATCAATCAAACTTGGTGAACCAATAACCCAAACCATTTGGACCACAGTTGACCAAATTAAACCAGAATAAACCAAATTAATCAAAGTTGGAAGAAAAATTACCCAAATCAATTATTGAACCAAAGTTAATCAGAATAAAACGATATAATCAAAGTTTGTGTAAACCAATTGACCAATGTTAACCAAAGTAAACCAGACTAAACCAAATCGATCAAAATTGGTGAACCAAATGCCTAAACCATTTGAACCAAAGTTGACCAAAGTAAACCAGAATAAACCAAATTGATCAAAGTTGGTGAAAACATTGATCAAATCAATTGAACCAAAGTTAATCAGAATAAGCCAAATTAATCAAAGTTGGTAAACCAATTGAACCAAAGTAAACCAATTAAAAGCAAAACAGTCAAAATTGGTGAACCAAAGTTGACCAATGTAAACCAGAATAAACCAAACTAATCAAAGTTGGTAAACCAATTACCCAAACCATTTGAACCAAAGTTAATCAGAATAAACCAAATTAATCAAAGTTAATAAACCAATAACCCAAACCATTTGAACCAAAGTTGACCAAGTAAACCAGAATAAACCAAATTAATCAAAGTTGGTAAACCAATTACCCGAACCATTTAAACCAAAGTTGACCAAAGAGCCAAAGAAGAAGTTGACCAGATTAAACCAAATCAATCAAACTTGGTGAACCAATAACCCAAACCATTTGGACCACAGTTGACCAAATTAAACCAGAATAAACCAAATTAATCAAAGTTGGAAGAAAAATTACCCAAATCAATTATTGAACCAAAGTTAATCAGAATAAAACGATATAATCAAAGTTTGTGTAAACCAATTGACCAATGTTAACCAAAGTAAACCAGACTAAACCAAATCGATCAAAATTGGTGAACCAAATGCCTAAACCATTTGAACCAAAGTTGACCAAAGTAAACCAGAATAAACCAAATTGATCAAAGTTGGTGAAAACATTGATCAAATCAATTGAACCAAAGTTAATCAGAATAAGCCAAATTAATCAAAGTTGGTAAACCAATTGAACCAAAGTAAACCAATTAAAAGCAAAACAGTCAAAATTGGTGAACCAAAGTTGACCAATGTAAACCAGAATAAACCAAACTAATCAAAGTTGGTAAACCAATAACCCAAACCAATTGAACCAAAGTAAACCAACTAAAAGCAAATCAATCAAAATTGGTGAACCAAAGTTGACCAATGTAAACCAGAATAAATTAATCAAAGTTGGTATGGACATTAGTCGACAATAGTGGACCTCAGATTCATTTGGCAACCCTGATTTCGCACCAAAAGATTCATTATAAAACCCAAAATTCCCAAATTCAAAATTAAAAAGAAACCAATTTTTTTTTCGTAACTTTTTTTTTTTCCTTCTTCAAATTGTCTTTGAGCGGAATCCGAGTCGGGGAATGTTGGCCTCGTTATCCTCCGGCATTTTTATATGGATTTATAACTCGTCTTTTATCGCATCGAGGGAATTTTAACGAATCGAACGTTTCCCGAACTCTTTTTTTCTCTTCCCTTTTTTTTCCTCCCACCGATTTTTCATTGGACTTTCTACCGAGCGGCCCGGGGGGCGAGGGGGCCGGGGGGGCGATTTTACGCGCAAATTTGTAATTCAATCGGAGGCGGAACAATAGCGAGTAAAAAAGCGGAAATGCTGGGAATTGTATCGGGAGGAATGCCTGCTTTGTGGAGAAAAAATAATAACCTCCCACTCAGTTTTTCCGCTCTTTCCTCGACCGTTCAATTTTTCCAGCTCTGAGTGATTAATCGAAGCGTACATTTTGAATAAACAAACAAAAACAATCCATTGTACTGTTTAAAAAAAATCTCTTCAACATCCTGAAACCGTTTTTATCTAAATTTGCTGTCTAAAATTTATATACCGTTCCTTTGCGACAAAAAGGGCCTTTTTTAGATGGGTTTTTGGTCGTTTTTGGGCACGAGTGGCCCTTTTGATTATACACTGTTCCATTGCGACAAATAGGGCCCTTTTTTAGCAGGTTTTTGGTCTTTTTTTGGGGACGAGAGGCCCTTTTAACTATATACTGTTCCTTTGCAACAAATAGGGCCTTTTTTAGCAGGGTTTTTGGTCGTTTTTTGGGCACGAGGGGCCCTTTTAACTATATACTGTTCCTTTGCGACAAACAGGGCCCTTTTTTAGCAGGTTTTTGGTATTTTTTTGGGGACGAGAGGCCCTTTTAACTATATACTGTTCCTTTGAGACAAATAGGGCCGTTTTTAGCAGGGTTTTTGGTCGTTTTTTGGGCACGAGGGGCCCTTTTAACTATATACTGTTCCTTTGCGACAAACAGGGCCCTTTTTAGCTGGGTTTTTGGTCTTTTTTTGACACAGGGGCCCTTTTAACTGGATACTATTCCTTTACGACAAATAGGGCCCTTCTATCTGGGTTTTTGGGTTGTTTTGGGCACGAGGGGCCCTTTCAAATATATACTACCGTTCCTTTGCGACAAACAGGGCCCTTTTTAGATGGGTTTTTGGTCGTTTTTGGGCACGAGTGGCCCTTTTAATTATATACTGTTCCATTGCGACAAATAGGGCCCTTTTTTAGCAGGTTTTTGGTCTTTTTTTGGGGACGAGAGGCCCTTTTAACTGGATACTATTCCTTTACGACAAATAGTGCCCTTGTAGCTGGGTTTTTGGGTAGTTTTGGGCACGAGGGGCCCTTTCAAATATATACTACCGTCCCTTTGCGACAAACAGGGCCCTTTTTAGATGGGTTTTTGGGCACGAGTGGCCCAAATATACTGTTCCTTTGGGAACAGATCCAAATATACTGTATGTACTGTTCCTTTGGGACAAATAGGGCCCTTTTTAGCTGGGTTTTTGGTCTTTTTTGGACACAGGGGCCCTTTTAACAGAACTGGCTACTATTCCTTTACGACCAATAGGGCCCTTTTTGGCAATATTTAGTCGACATTAAATAGGGCCCTTTTTAAATTGATTGTTGATCCTTTTTGGACATAAGTGGTCCTTTTACATATATAGCCGTTTTTCACTGTATTTGTGACCTTTTGGACACAAGTGGCCCTTTTAACAATATTTTGTACACTAAAGACGAAAAGAGCCATTTTTAGCTTGGTTTTTGATCCTTTTTTTGGCACGAGTGTTTTGACAGATTTTTGATTGCTCCGAACTTGACAGCCGCTCCTAAATAAAGCCGTAATAAAACGAGTTATAAAAAGCGGACAATGTTATTTCTCTCTCTTTTTCTCTCTTTTTTTTTAATTACGTGAGAAAGGACTAAATTATCACCGCCTTTAATCTTTACGATGTTCAACTCTTGATATAAACGCAAGGAATTTTTTTTTATGATTGAATATCTTTGTTTTCCCACTTTTTTAGTAGGTAGGTACTTTTTCAGTAGCAAAGTATTTTATACCAATTTCCCTTTTTCTAGGATTTTTTTTCCCTAAAAAGGGAAATTTCCCTCAAAGTGGCAACGCTGAAAACGCGGTATTCGTAGACATTTTGGGTTTGTGCGATCATCATCATCCAAAAAGTAAAAAAAAAGGATCATCATAGCATCATCCTCTCTAGGAATCATCAAGAATTTTTCAGAGTTTTGTGGATTCATGATCCAAAGTGAGAAAGAGTCATCACGACGTCATCTTCACGGTTTATGCCCACTTCCGCGCCTCCCATTTCCGCGCCTCAACTAATTCTTACCTGCTTTGACCCATGTTCTTCCCATATCCGCGCCGAGCGTCTCGTTTCCGCGCCTAAGGAATGGTTTAGGCATAAAGATTGGCAATGTTATATGGCCACGCTCGATTCCCCCTCAAACGTGGCGGGAGGGGTAATTTTCAGGATCCTAGATCTATCAACAAATCAAGGAAACTTGATCAAACTTGAGCACTGTTAATGGGATCATCATCGACACTGGAAAGGTTTGAAGAAGAGGAAGATCCTGAATGTCCATCCTCGGCAGCCTTGGTCCTGTGTATAGCCATTCATGCACTCCTAATATCAAACCACTATTAAGTGGTTTTTTTTCCTTGTAGTTATACCCCTTGTAGATAGATGATTGAGGGTTTTCCTTTTGAAGATTCAACAAGCTCCATTGTCAGAATGATTGTTACCATAATTTTTAGCGATTTATTTACAAGGTACATATTGAGATGGGTCTGTTTGGATTATTTCGCTTATATTCTGCTTACTTTAATGTAAGTATTTTCGCAGGCGCGGATGTGGGACAAACTTTATACTTGTGGCGCGGAAATGGGACAAAAAATCAAAATTCAGACTAGGCGCGGAAATGGGAGGCGCGGAAATGGGAACACCCCCATCTTCACGTCATAGCTAATAGCTTCCATTTTCCACTAAAGTACCACAAATGATGACTGCTGAACCAATGGCTCCAGAACCAAAAACTTCATCGCCTCCCGACGACGTTTTTTGGGCAATTTTGTTCCCCCACTTGCAGCACGTGCGTAGGGGTTTTTATGGCTTACAAAAGTAAATAAAAGGTATAATAGAAAGCAAAAGTAACAATTCTTATAAAAGAAGAGGGTGGGATCTGGTCGGGCACACGCCTTGACCATTCTCACCCCCGTTCTTCGGCCGGACTTCTTCCTTTTCATTCATCACACACAAAAGGCTCAGTTACAGCCCTAGTGTTAAACCGCTTGTAAATAACACAATCCCCATTCTACAAAATGAATATCAAATAAATAATAATTTATATAATTAAATAGAGTTTCCAGTGGTTAACTTCCTCAGCGTATCCAGAGCTAAGCCATCACTGTTCAAAGTGTGAAATCGATGGTTTTACCACGACCATGATCTTCACTTATTCCAACTCGTAAAACTGGTAGATCATCCCGCATCCCTACTCGTAAAACGGGTAGATCTTCCCATATCCGTACTCTTAAACGGGTAGATCTTCCCGTACTCGTAAAACTAGTAGATCTTTCCGTATCCGTACTCGTAAAACTAGTGCATCTTCCCGTATTCGTACTCATAAAAATGGCAGATCTTCCGGCATCCCTACTCGTAAAACGAGTAGATCTTCCCTTATTCAAACTCATAAAACTGGTAGATCTTCAAAAAGTTGCCGTGTCGTTTTGTGCACGTGTTGCTCGCCTGCTATTCCGTTGTCTTAGCTGCTGCTTAGCGCACCCTTTTGCGTGTCATGGGTGAGGT
>JAGWEN010001727.1:0-16618 GCA_018703685.1 Orius laevigatus
TTTGTGAACGTACTAGCTAACGAGTACGCACGAAAAATAAATTTGACAAGAGCATGAACTTGTGAACGACAACGGAAACGGGCGCGGTGGCTAGGGGTCGCTTTCGTTATCGTCTATTGACGTTAGATAGTGGTAGGTGTATAATGATTATTGTTTCTAACAATGGAGTATTATTATGATTGGTGATTACTGCCGTAAATATAGGCTAGATAAGGGAGCTACTCTTATTGAGTTAACAGGAGGCAGGCAGATAAAAACGTTATCAGCTTTTGAAATGGGTAGGAGTACAAATATTCATCATTTAGAACCATATATTAAATTAAGTTCTGAACATGGTGAAGAAATAGAATTTATGAATGGGTTACTATCAACTATTAAGGGCGAATAATGGCTAAAATATACGATTCAACAAATGTTAATGAGACTGAAATATTTGAGAAAGAAGCTAAAGCAATAAATGATAAAAAAGAAGCGATAAGGAAATATAGAAAAGAGGCTTCAAGATTAGCAAGCCTCGCAAATAAAAGGGTTGAAAGGCTGGAAAGAAATAATTTAGAAGATTCACCAGCATATAAAAAATATATAGAGGGTCAACCAAAGTTTAGTGTTAGAGGTAAAACCTACAATGAATTACAACATGAAATGTCTAGGTTAAGACGTTTTATAAATGCTGAAACTTCAACAGTTAAAGGGGTTAATAATACTTTAAAGGAGATGGCTAAAAATACCGGAATAAATTATACAAGTTTACAAGATTTAAAAAGTAAATCATCAAAATTTTTTGAGTTAGCCAGTAAGGTAGAGCAATATTTAAGAAACGTTGAAGATATGGCGAGCGCAATAGGGTATCAAAAAATATGGGAGGCAATAAATCAATACACTAAAGATGCTAACATAGATTTATCTGATTCAGATAGTAAAATGGATGATATGATAAAAAATGTTACTGACGCATTAAAAGAATATGATAAACCAACTCCTATTTTACAGGGATGGTATTCACTTAAAAAAGATGATGTATAGGGATTAAATGAAGCATTATAAAAGCCTTTTTACTGAGTTAGGAAAGATTGATTTTCCTACTGTTAAGACTAACAAGCGGATTGAATATATCAATTTGCCTTGTGGGTTCGATATTGAAACCACTAGTTATAAAATCGGTGAAACTAAAGCGGCTTTTATGTATGTATGGATGGTTGGAATAGGACACAATACAGGGGTTTATTACGGTAGGACGTGGGAAGAATTTCAGAACCTTTGTTTATTCCTACAATTGGAATTAAATTTAAGTGAGAATAAACGGCTAGTAATTTATGTTCATAACTTAGGCTATGAATTTCAATTTATGCGTAAATATTTCACCTTTATTGAAGGTGGGATTTTTGCCGTTGATGAACGCAAGCCAATTAAAGCCGTTTGCACTTATGGAATAGAGTTTAGGGATAGTTATATCCTAAGCGGATTCTCATTAGAAAATACAGCTAAAAATCTGGCTAAATATAAAGTTAAGAAGATGGTAGGTGATTTGGATTATTCATTAATCCGAACTTCTGACACTCCATTAACTGAAAAAGAAATAGGTTATTGTGAGAATGATATTAACGTTATTACCGCTTATATTTCTGAACAAATAGATTTATATGAGGATATAACTAAAATTCCAATGACAAATACAGGTAGAGTTAGAAACTATGTGCGTGATAATTGCTATTACACTAGCAAAAATCATCGTAAATCAAGTAAATCTAAATATATAAAATACCGTAAAATCATGGATGATTTAACTATTGACCCTGAAACATACATACAGCTTAAACGCTCATTCATGGGAGGGTTCACCCACGCTAACGCCAATTATTCTGGACGTGTATTAGAGAACGTTTCTAGCGTAGATTTCACGTCTAGTTATCCATCGGTTATGATTTCCGAAAAATTCCCCATGAGCAGATTTAAAGAATGTTCAATAACTAGCATGGAAATGTTAGATGAATATTGCCAACGTTACGCCGTAGTAATGGATATTAAATTCATTAATATACGCGCTAAAATTGAACAGGAGAACTATATAAGTGAAAGTAAATGTCATTCACTTGTTAAACCTATTCTAAATAATGGGAGAGTAGTAGCGGCTGATGAATTATCAACTACAATAACGGAAATTGATTTAGATATATTTAAAAACTGTTATGAATGGGATGAAATTCAAATAGGCCAATGCCGCTATGCTCATAAAAACTATTTACCTAAAGCAATCATAGAGGCTATTTTAAAACTATATCAGGATAAAACAGTTTTAAAAGATGTTGAGGGTAGTGAGGTAGAATATTTATTATCCAAAGGGATGTTAAACAGTATTTACGGAATGTGCGTAACCGATATTGTTAAAGATAATGCGGTTTATGGCGATGAATGGTGCTTTGAAAAAGTAGACGTAAACGAGGAAATAGAAAAATATAACAGTTCACGAAAACGCTTCCTATATTATGCGTGGGGAATTTGGGTTACTGCCTATGCTCGCCGTAATTTATGGACGGGGATTTTAGCCGTAGGTAATGATTATATATACTCAGATACAGATAGCCTTAAAGTATTAAACTATGAAAAACATGAATCATATATTGAATGGTTTAATAATCAGATAATAGATAAAATGGATGATATGTGTAGTTTTTATGGGATTGATAAATCTTTATTATCCCCGAAAACTAAAGATGGTAAGGTTAAAATGATGGGGGTATGGGATTTTGAAGGCACTTACCCTAAGTTTAAAACTTTAGGCGCTAAACGCTATTTAGTTTTAGACGGTGAGAAATTAAAATTAACCGTAGCAGGATTAAGCAAACAGAACGGCATTAAATATATGTTGGAACAATCGTTAGGCGATATTGACGGCGTATTTAATATGTTCGATAATGAACTATATATACCAGCTAATCGCACTGGAAAAATGACCCATACTTATATCGACACTCCGCTAGATTTACAGGTTACTGACTATCTAGGGAATAAATCAGATGTTCACGTTTTATCAGGGGTTCACTTAGATAATTGTGATTTCACATTATCAATAACTAAACAATATTCTGATTTCCTTAAACAGTTATCACAAGGTTACATATATAAAGGAGTTAAACACGTATGAAATATTACACTACTACGGCGATTGACAAGAAAAATGCAATCTATAACGTTATATTTGGTGAACGTTCTAATGGTAAAACCTATGCCCTGTTATTAAAAGGACTTAAAAATTACGTTAAAACTGGTAAGCAAATGGCATATGTTCGCCGTTGGAAAGAAGATATAACAGGCCGCAGAGCTTCACGTTTATTTGAGGGGTTAAATGCTAATGGGGAAGTAGAGAAGGTAACAAAGGGAGAGTTTAAAGGTATTACATATTGGGCGGGTAAATGGTATCTATGTAATTATGATGATAAAGGTAAAGCCGTTTATGGTGATACGGATATTATCTGTTTTGCTTTTGCATTATCAGATGGTGAACATGATAAATCAACGTCATTCCCTGATGTTGATTTAGTTATTTTTGATGAATTTCTAACTAATCGTTTATATCTAAATGATGAATTTATTCTATTCATGAATACAGTGTCAACTATTGTACGCCGCCGTGAAGATGTTAAAATATATATGTTAGGGAACACGGTTAATAAATATTGCCCTTACTTCTCTGAAATGGGTTTAGAACATATCCCAAAAATGAAACAGGGAACTATTGACGTTTACGCATACGGAAATAGTCAATTATCTGTAGCGGTTGAATATTGTAAATCCGCAGAAGAAAATGGGAAAGAATCATCCCATAAATATTTTGCGTTTAATAATCCTAAATTAGAAATGATTACAGGTGGCGCATGGGAATTAAATATCTATCCCCATTTACCATATAAATATAAACCTAAAAATATACTGTTAAGCTATTTCATTGAATTTAACGATAACATTTATCAATGTGAAATTATTAATGTTGATGATATTTATTTTACTTATGTTCATAACAAAACAACTCCGATTAAAAACAAAGATGATTTAGTATATTCACTTGAATATAACCCCGCGCCTAACTATACTCGTAGTGTTTACAGACCCATGAGTAAAACCCAGAAAAAGATTTTATGGTTTTTTGATAACAGTAAAGTTTTTTATCAGGATAATAACGTGGGTGATGCAATCGCCAACTACTTAAAAATAGCAAAAGGGGTATAATATGGACGCTACACAAATTAAGGCACTTATTGACACAATGGGATTCCCTATCTTTATTTGCCTTGTTTTGTTATGGTTCATTAAAAACACGCTGGCTAAACACTCTGAACTAATGATTGAAATTCAAAAGTCATTAGCAGCTAACACGGAATCTATCCGTTTACTGGTACAAAAATTACAGGATAAATAATCATGGTATACGATTATAAAGCCAAAAGAAAAAACATACGCCAGCTAAATGATTACATGCTGGCTAAAACCATTTCTATGTTTGAATATGAGGGGTTGCCAGAAACAATCCCTTATGAAGAACTGGAAAAAATCATTCAGCGTAACGGGTTCGCATTTATCACTGAAGTTAACGGGGGGTTATATGCCCTATCGGGAACTTTAGGCGGCGAACTGGACGCATACGGAAACCCGCAGGATATTATAATCAGTAATGTTTTCCTTAATTTTAATAAGACCCTGAAAATTGCTACTGATGGAGTTTTAATTCGCAACGATGATATGCTAATTGGCTTACTTCCCTTATATGAAAAGGCCAACACCTTTTTAGTGGAAAACGATATTAACATGATGGTGTGGGGTTATAATTCCCGCGCTCAGAAATTAATATCAGCCCCCGATGATAAGACAAAGGAAAGTGCCGGACAATATTTAAAGAAAATTGTAGACGGCGATTTATCGGTAGTGGGTGAAAACGCATTATTTGACGGGGTGAAAATTCAGAACTCCGCAAATACTGGTGGCGTGACGGCTCAACAAATGGTTGAGTTTCAGCAATATATTAAAGCCACTATGTATAATGAAGTTGGCATTTCCGCTAATTTTAATATGAAGCGTGAGCGCCTTGTATCAAATGAAGTTGAACAAACAGAAGATTCATTATTCCCCTTTGTTTATAATATGATGAAATGTCGAATCAAAGGAGTTGAGGCGTTAAATGCTAAATATGATTTAGCTGTTAATATTGATTTCGGCAGCATCTGGCATATTAAGAACAAAGAATTAGTAGACGACATAATCAATAAAGGAGATTTACCAAATGAACTCAAATCTGATAGCAGCAATAGTGAATCTGGTAACGGCGATAATCCAGAAGGTGACGGGAAACCAGCCGGAACAGGAGAACCAGAACAACAACCGGAACGGAAACGGGAACGGGAGCAAGGGCAAGCCCCCGAAACCGTAGCCGAACAGGTTAAAGAATTACAGGCTGTCATTGATGATGAAAATTCTAGTGACGAAGAAAAACAAGCGGCTAAAGAATTAATAGCTGAATTACAGGGGGAATAAAATGTTTAATTGTGATAAGCAAAAAACTTTAAAAGGTTATTTAGCTGACGCAAACATTTTTAACTCTATTAAATCAATCGAAAATTTCCCCTTCTTGGAGGGGGAATCTTCCGATGAACTTAATATGATGTTGAAAATTAATTACGGTCTAAAGATTATGTTTAGTGGGATGGTTGATTTAAGTATTGATGATGCCGCTAAATATATAGTTAAAACTTATTCCGTTTCATGGAATAAATTATTAGAAGCTCTTAATAGTGATTTCAACGTAGCGGCTAATTCTGTTAAAGTTACCAGCGGTAAGAGCAATGTAAACGGAACTAATACCGATGATAATAATACCACTCATAAGGTGGCGGCATTTAACAGTGATGAACTGTTAGCAGATTATTCAGATGTTGGGGCTAGGACTGGCACTAGTTCAAATGAAACTATTAACGATGGTAAGGAGGTAAATTTTAGTCTTAAAAGTCTTTACGATAACTTGCCTTTAATTGAAAGAACTAATATAATAAATATTGTCCTTAAAGATGTTTCCAACTATTTAACCATATCGGTTTACTAAGGAGTAAAAAGAATGAAAGTAACTCAATTGTATGCACTTGTTAACAGCGTTACTAAAGAAATTTTAGGTGAAACTGCTGTGCTTAATGAAGATTTATCAAACGTTGTAGATATTGGTAAAACAGTTATTGACCAACAAAACGGACTTGATAATTATGTTCGTAAACTGGTTAACCATATTGGTAAAGTAGTTTTTGTTAACCGCGCTTATGCTGGCGGCGTTCCATCGGTTCTTATGGATTCATGGGAATTTGGTAGCATTCTGGAAAAAATTTCAACTGCTATGCCTGACGCAGAAGAAAATGAAAGCTGGAAGCTGGAAGATGGGAAAGAATATAAGCAAGATGTTTTCCATCAACCAAAAGTAGAGGCTAAATTTTTTAACTCTCGCGTAACTTTTGAAATTCCTATGAGTTTCACAGAAATGCAGGTTAAAGAATCGTTTTCAAGCGCGGAACAACTTAACGGCTTTATTTCAATGATTGTTACCAGCATTGAAAACAGCATGACCGTTAAACTTGATTCACTTATTATGCGGGCAATTAATAATATGATTGCTGAAACGCTGGTAAGTTCTATCGGTAGCGGCGCGGCAGGGTCAAAAACTCTTGATTTCACTAAATCAGGAGTTAAAGCTGTAAACCTTCTTTCAGGATTCAATACTCAGTTTGGTAAAACGCTTAAAGTTGCGGAAGCTATGGCAAACCCTGACTTTATAAAATATGCGACTTATCAAATTTCTTTAATTTCTGACCGCATGACTAAAGTTAGCACCCTGTTTAATGTTGATGGTAAGCAACGTTTTACCCCTGCTGATATGCGCCGCATTGTATTGTTGTCTGATTTTGCTAAAGCGTCTACTACTTACGTACAATCAGAAGCACCTAACCCTGATATGCTGGCGTTACCTCAACATGATAGCGTTCCTTACTGGCAGGGTAGCGGAGTAGATTATAGCCTTTCCAGCACTGGTAAAATCGACGTTAAAACAGCAAGCGGCGAAACTGTAGCGATTCCTGAAACTGCTGCTATTATCGGGGTTGTCTTTGACCGCGATGCGGTAGGGGTTGCTAATTTAGATCGCCGTGTAACTACCAACTACAACGCGAAAGCAGAATTTTACAACAACTATTACAAAATGGATGCAGGTTATTATAATGACCTTGCCGAAAACTTTGTAGTATTCTTTGTTGGTGAAGCCGCAGCGCCAGCTGGTAAATAATCCGAACTAAAATGAAAAGGCTGGCTAATTGCTGGCCTTTTTTATAGGAGTTATTATGGATGTTAATTTTTATTTAAATAAATCATCAAATAATAGTATTAATAAAGATTTAGAATTAATTTCTACAATAAATGTTAAATTTAAATATGATTTAGATATTAGCTCGCCTGAAATTAAATTGTTATTAAATGGTTTAGATTTCAACAAAATAAATTATGTAGGTATTCCAGAATTAAAAAGATTTTATTTTATAGAAAGGTTTTCAAGAATAAATAATAAAATGGGCATTATATATTTATATTGCGATTTATTATCATCTTTTAAAAATGATGTTATTAAATCTAATGCTCTATTTATGCGTAGTATTAAAAATGGTGATTTTGTTA
Organism: Orius laevigatus; assembly: GCA_018703685.1. NCBI lineage: Eukaryota > Metazoa > Arthropoda > Insecta > Hemiptera > Anthocoridae > Orius > Orius laevigatus. Next base: position 7,696 of record JAGWEN010001727.1, read on the forward strand.
ATATTCAGAAAACAAGTAAATACACTTCAACAGTTAAAAAAATTGAAAGTGACTATGTTGTTAGTGATGATAAGACTATGATTTTAACTAGTGTTAGGGGGGTTTGATGGCTACTTTAAGATATACTTTTACTGTTGCTAATGTTAATTCTTTAGCCGGAATGGTTGCCACTATTAACGATGTTAATATAGTTGTTGGCTCAACTGTTAGCGATGGTGATTCAGTTAAGTTCAATAGCTCCTATGTATAAAGCGTTTACTTTTATTCTTTTTGGATCTGATCTCCGCGCCTTTACCTTTAACCTCTAAAGAATTTATAATTTCCATCATAGTGAACTTTGCGTTTAACTATTCCATAATTCATTCAACTGTGGCTGTGCAATAGTGTGTTATTTAGGAGATAGCCGCCGAAGTTGCACTAATTTTTAACACGGCCGATCCTACTGGAAACGTTTTCTCAGCCTGATAATGACTCATGATCATTCATTTACCACACAAAAAGATATATTGACCTTTTCTGAGATGATCTCCAAGAACATGTTTACCGGAACTACAAAACGGTTTTCAATGTTGTTGTGTGGTACTACAGTGAGGAATGATGATTTATTCATAGCTAAATGTCCTAATAATAGAATTTTTTATAAAGATGGTAATCTTTCTAGCATTAGATTTCATTTTGAAATCTAATGCTAGAAAGATTACCATCTTTATAAAAAATTCTATTATTAGGACATTTAGCTATGAATAAATCATCATTCCTCACTGTAGTACCCACAACAACATTGGAACCGTTTTTAGTCATAACAATGTTTTGAGATTCTAAAAGGTCAATATCTTTTTGTGTAAATGAATATCTATCATTTATAGGCTGAACGTTTCCAGTAGGTGCGTAAAAATTAGTTGCAACTTCTGCGCTATCTCCTAAATTAACAACTATTTCAGCCACAGTTGAATTATTGGAATAGTTAAAACGCAATTCACTAGATGGAAATTTAAATCTAGTTAAAGGTAAAGGCGGAGTTCCAAAAGAATAAGTAAACGCTTTACCATTAGGAGCTATTAACTTAACTGAATCACCATCGCTAACAGTAGTTCCAGCAACAATATTAACCCCGTTAACAGTTGCAACCATACCAGCTAAAGATTTAATGTTTGCAGCCGTAAAGGTATATCTTAAAGTAGCCATTAAACCCCCCTAACACTGGTTAAAATCATAGTTTTACCATCTTTAACAACATAATCACTTTCAATTTTTTTAACTGTAGATGTGTATTTACTTGTTTCCTGAATATTAACAAAATCCCCATTTTTAATACTACGCATAAATAGCGCGTTAGATTTAATAACATCATTTTTAAAAGATGATAATAAATCACAATCTAAATAAATAATACCCATTCTATTATTTATTCTGGTAAATCGTTCTATAAAATAGAATCTTTGCAACTCAGGAATTCCAATATAATTTATTTTGTTGAAATCTAAATCATTTAATAATAATTTAATTTCAGGTGAGCTAATATCTAAATCATATTTGAAGTTAACATTTATTGTAGAAATTAACTCTAAATCTTTATTAATACTATTATTTGACGATTTATTTAAATATAAATTAACGTCCATAATAAACTCCTATAAAAAAGGCCAGCAATTAGCCAGCCTCTTTATTTTAATTCGGATTATTCACCCGCTGGCGCTTCACCAACAAAGAATACTACAAAGTTTTCGGCAAGGTCATTATAATAACCCGCATCCATTTTGTAATAATTGTTGTAAAACTCCGCTTTCGCGTTGTAGTTGGTAGTTACGCGGCGGTCTAAATTGGCAACCCCTACCGCGTCACGGTCAAATACTACGCCAATGATAGCGGCGGTTTCCGGTACGCTAACAGTTTCACCGCTGGCAGTTTTAACGTCAATTTTACCAGTGGATGAAAGCGCATAATCAGTGCCACTACCCTGCCAGTACGGAACGCTGTCATGGGACGGCAACGCAACCATTTCAGGGTTTTTAATATCTGATTGTAGGTAGGTTACTGACGCTTTAGAGAAATCAGACAGCAACACTACGCGGCGCATATCAGCAGGGGTAAAGCGTTGTTTACCATCAACGTTAAACAGGCTGCTAACTTTCGTCATGCGGTCAGATACCAGAGAAATCTGGTAGGCGGCGTATTTGATGAAATCAGGGTCAGACAGTGCTTTAGCAGTGGTAAGAGTTTTACCCTTCTGAGCGTTGAATCCTGCCAGAAGGTTTACAGCTTTAACGCCTGTTTTGGTGAAGTCCAGAGTTTTAGAGCCAGCCGCACCAGTACCGATAGATGCCGCCAGAGTTTCAGCAATCATATTATTAATTGCGCGCATAATCAGGGCATCAAGTTTAACGGTCATGCTGTTTTCAATGCTGGTAGTAATCATTGAAATAAAGCCGTTAAGCTGTTCCGCGCTTGAGAAGGATTCTTTAACTTGAATTTCCGTAAAGCTCATGGGAATTTCAAAGGTCACTTTTGAGTTAAAGAATTTTGCTTCTACTTTCGGTTGATGGAATACATCTTGCTTATATTCCTGCCCGTCCTGTAAATTCCAGCTTTCATTTTCCTGCGCTTCTGGCATTGCAGTAGAAATCTTTTCCAGAATGGAACCAAATTCCCACGCATCCATAATAACGGACGGTACGCCGCCGGCATAAGCGCGGTTAACAAAAATTACTTTGCCGATATGGTTAACCAGTTTACGCACATAGTTATCCAGCCCATTTTGCTGGTCAATAACCTGTTTACCAATATCAACAACGTTAGACAAATCCTCGTTTAATACGGCGGATTCGCCTAACACTTCTTTAGTGACGCTGTTAATAAGCGTATACAGTTGAGTTACTTTCATTCCGTTTACTCCTTAGTAAACCGATAGGGTTAAATAGTTTGAAACATCTTTGAGAACGATATTAATTATATTCGTTCTCTCGATTAAAGGCAAGTTATCGTAAAGACTTTTAAGACTAAAATTAACCTCCTTACCATCATTAAAGGTTTCATTTGAACTAATACCAGTCCTAGCGCCAACATCAGAATAATCCGCTAACAGTTCATTACTATTAAACGCCGCTACTTTATGGGTAGTAGTATTATCATCAGTATTAGTTCCGCTTGCATTACTTTTACCGCTGGTAACTTTAACAGAATCAGCGGCAACGTTGAAATCACTGTTAAGGGCTGTTAATAATTTATTCCATGAATCAGAATAAGTTTTAACTATATATTTAGCGGCATCATCAATACTTAAATCAACCATCCCACTAAACATAATTTTTTGACCGTAGTTAATTTTTAACATCATATTAAGTTCATCGGAAGAATCCCCCTCCAAAAAGGGGAAATTCTCGATTGCTTTAATAGAGTTAAAAATGTTTGCGTCAGCTAAATAACCTTTTAAAGTTTTTTGCTTATCACAATTAAACATTTTATTCACCCTGTAATTCAACTATTAATTCTTTAGCCGCTTGTTTTTCATCGTCACTGGAATTTTTATCATCAATGACAGCCTGTAATTCTTTAACCTGTTCGGCTACGGTTTCGGTTTCGGGGGCTTGCCCTTGCTCCCGTTCCCGTTCCGGTTGTTGTTCTGGTTCTCCTGTTCCGGCTGGTTTCCCGTCACCTTCTGGATTATCACCGTTACCAGATTCACTATCGCTGTTATCAGGTTGATTCTGTTTAAGTTCATCAGGAAGTTCCTTATTATCAATAATGTCATCTACTAAGTCTTTGTTCTTAATATGCCAGATACTACCAAAATCAACATTAACCGCCAATTCATATTTAGCGTTTAACGCTTCAACACCTTTAATACGGCATTTCATCATATTATAAACAAAGGGGAATAATGAATCTTCTGTTTGCTCAACTTCTGAGGAAACAAGCCGCTCGCGTTTCATATTAAAGTTGGCAGAAATACCAACTTCATTATACATTGTTGCTTTAATGTATTGCTGAAACTCAACCATCTGTTGAGCCGTCACGCCGCCAGTATTTGCTGAGTTCTGGATTTTAACCCCATCAAATAAAGCATTTTCGCCAATTACCGACAAATCACCATCTAACAGTTTCTTTAAATACTGTTCGGCGCTTTCCTTTGTCTTATCATCGGGGGCTGATATTAATTTCTGAGCGCGGGAATTATACCCCCATACCATCATATTAATATCGTTCTCAACTAAAAAGGTGTTAGCCTTTTCATACAACGGCATCAACCCTATTTTCATATCATCGTTACGGATTAAAACTCCATCAGTAGCAATTTTCAGGGTCTTATTAAAATTAAGGAAAACATTACTGATTATAATATCCTGCGGGTTTCCGTATGCGTCCAGTTCGCCGCCTAAAGTTCCCGATAGGGCATATAACCCCCCGTTAACTTCAGTGATAAATGCGAACCCGTTACGCTGAATGATTTTTTCCAGTTCTTCATAAGGGATTGTTTCTGGCAACCCCTCATATTCAAACATAGAAATGGTTTTAGCCAGCATGTAATCATTTAGCTGGCGTATGTTTTTTCTTTTGGCTTTATAATCGTATACCATGATTATTTATCCTGTAATTTTTGTACCAGTAAACGGATAGATTCCGTGTTAGCTGCTAATGACTTTTGAATTTCAATCATTAGTTCAGAGTGTTTAGCCAGCGTGTTTTTAATGAACCATAACAAAACAAGGCAAATAAAGATAGGGAATCCCATTGTGTCAATAAGTGCCTTAATTTGTGTAGCGTCCATATTATACCCCTTTTGCTATTTTTAAGTAGTTGGCGATTGCATCACCCACGTTATTATCCTGATAAAAAACTTTACTGTTATCAAAAAACCATAAAATCTTTTTCTGGGTTTTACTCATGGGTCTGTAAACACTACGAGTATAGTTAGGCGCGGGGTTATATTCAAGTGAATATACTAAATCATCTTTGTTTTTAATCGGAGTTGTTTTGTTATGAACATAAGTAAAATAAATATCATCAACATTAATAATTTCACATTGATAAATGTTATCGTTAAATTCAATGAAATAGCTTAACAGTATATTTTTAGGTTTATATTTATATGGTAAATGGGGATAGATATTTAATTCCCATGCGCCACCTGTAATCATTTCTAATTTAGGATTATTAAACGCAAAATATTTATGGGATGATTCTTTCCCATTTTCTTCTGCGGATTTACAATATTCAACCGCTACAGATAATTGACTATTTCCGTATGCGTAAACGTCAATAGTTCCCTGTTTCATTTTTGGGATATGTTCTAAACCCATTTCAGAGAAGTAAGGGCAATATTTATTAACCGTGTTCCCTAACATATATATTTTAACATCTTCACGGCGGCGAACAATTGTTGATACTGTATTCATGAATAGAATAAATTCATCATTTAAATACAACCTATTAGTTAGAAATTCATCAAAAATAACTAAATCAACATCAGGAAATGACGTTGATTTATCGTGCTCCCCATCTGATAAAGCAAAAGCAAAACAAATAATATCAGTATCTCCGTAAACGGCTTTACCTTTATCATCATAATTACATAAATACCATTTACCCGCCCAATATGTAATACCTTTAAACGCTCCTTTTGTAGCCTTCTCAACTTCGCCATTAGCATTAATTCCCTCAAATAAACGCGATGCCCTGCGTCCTGTTATATCTTCTTTCCATCGTCGAACGTATGCCATTTGCTTACCAGTTTTAACGTAATTTTTAAGCCCTTTTAATAGTAGGGCATATGTTTTACCATTAGAACGTTCACCAAATATAACGTTATAGATTGCGTTTTTCTTGTCAATCGCCGTAGTAGTGTAATATTTCATAAGTGTTTAACCCCTTTATATATGTAACCTTGTGATAGCTGTTTAAGGAAATCAGAATATTGTTTAGTTATTGATAATGTGAAATCACAATTATCTAAGTGAATGCCTGATAAAACGTGTATATCTGATTTATTCCCTAAATAATCAGTAACCTGTAAATCTAGCGGATTATCAATATATGTATGGGTCATTTTACCAGTTCGGTTAGCAGGTATATATAATTCATTATCGAACATATTAAACACCCCGTCAATATCACCTAACGATTGCTCCAACATATATTTAATACCGTTTTGTTTACTAAGTCCTGCAACTGTTAATTTTAATTTATCACCATCTAAAACTAAATATCGTTTAGCGCCTAATGTTTTAAACTTAGGGTAAGTTCCTTCAAAATCCCATACCCCCATCATTTTAACTTTACCGTCTTTAGTTTTAGGTGACAATAAAGATTTATCTATTCCATAAAAACTACACATATCATCCATTTTATCTACTATTTGATTATTAAACCATTCTATATATTGCTCATGATTTTCATAGTTCAATACTTTAAGACTATCAGTATCGGAATAAATATAATCATTTCCTACTGCTAAAATGCCAGTCCATAAATTGCGGCGAGCATAGGCAGTGACCCAAATACCCCAAGCATAATATAAAAATCTTTTACGCGAGTTATTATATTTTTCTATTTCCTCGTTTACATCTACTTTTTCAAATCCCCATTCTTCACCATAAACAGCGTTATCCTTAACAATATCTGTTACACACATGCCATAAATACTGTTTAACATGCATTTTGATAATAAATACTCTACCTCACTACCCTCAACATCTTTTAATACTGTTTTATCTTGATAAAGTTTTAATATTGCTTCTATTATTGCTTTAGGTAAATAGTTTTTATGAGCATATCGACATTTGCCTATTTGAATTTCATCCCATTCATAGCAGTTTTTAAATATATCTAAATCAATTTCTGTAATTGTTGTTGATAATTCATCAGCCGCCACAACCCTGCCATTATTTAATAATGGTTTAACCAGTGAATAGCATTTACTTTCACTTATATAGTTTTCCTGTTCAATTTTAGCCTTAATATTAATAAATTTAATATCCATTACCACGGCGTAACGTAAACAATATTCTTCTAACATTTCAATACTATTTATTGAACATTCTTTAAATCTACTCATGGGAAATTTTTCAGAAATCATAACCGATGGATAACTAGACGTAAAATCTACGCTTGAAACATTTTCTAAAATACGGCCAGAATAGTTAGCGTTAGCGTGAGTAAATCCCCCCATGAATGAGCGTTTAAGCTGTATGTATGTTTCAGGATCAATAGTTAAATCATCCATAATTTTACGGTATTTAATATATTTAGATTTACTAGATTTGCGATGATTTTTGCTAGTGTAATAACAATTATCGCGCACATAGTTTCTAACTCTACCTGTATTTGTCATAGGTATTTTAGTTACATCACCATATAAATCTATTTGCTCTGAAATATATGCAGTAATAACATTTATATCATTTTCACAATAACATATTTCTTTTTCTGTTAAAGGGGTTTCAGCAGTTCGGATTAATGAATAATCTAAATCGCCTACCATCTTTTTAACCTTATATTTAGCCAGATTTTTAGCAGTGTTTTCTAATGAGAATCCACTTAAAATATAGCTGTCTCTAAATTCAACACCATAAGTGCAAACAGCTTTAATTGGTTTACGTTCATCAACTGCAAAAATTCCTCCTTCAATAAAAGTTAAATGTTTGCGCATAAATTGAAATTCATACCCTAAGTTATGCACGTAAATTACTAATCTTTTATTTTCACTTAAATTTAATTCCAATTGTAAGAATAAACAAAGATTCTTAAATTCTTCCCACGTCCTGCCGTAATAAACCCCCTTATTGTGACCAATGCCAATCATCCACACATACATAAAAGCCGCTTTAGTTTCTCCAACTTTATAACTAGTTGTTTCAATATCAAAACCGCAAGGAAGATTAATATAATCTATTCTCTTGTTAGTTCTAACTGTAGGAAAATCTATTTTCCCTAAATCATTAAATAGGCTTTTATAATGTTTCATTTAATGCCTTATAACTTACCTTTAAGAGTATACCAACCACCAACCCCAGGAATAGTAATAGGGTTATCGTATTCCTTTAATGCGTCTGTTATAGCTTTAACCATAGAATCTATATTAGTTTCACTATCATCTAACTCTATTTTCTCATTTTTTACATACTGGTTTATTTGTTCCCATATTTTTTGATAGCCAATTGCACTAGCCATATCTTCTACAGTTCTTAAATACTGTTCAACTTTACTAGCTAATTCAAAAAATTTAGGTGCTTTACTTCTTAAATCTTCTAAATTTTTATATTTTATTCCTGTATTATTAGCCATTTCTTTTAATGTGTTAGTAACCCCCCTAACTGTAGACGTTTCACTATCAATAAAATTTCTAAGTCTAGAAACTTCTGCCTGTAATTGGTTATGTGTTTTACCTCTTACAGAAAATTTGCCGCCAGTTTCTAAATATTTTTTATATGCTGGTGAATCTTTCAGACCGTTAGATTCTAATCTTTGAACACGCTTATTTGCTAGGCTTACTAGCCTTGATGCTTCTTTTCTGTAAGCAATTATTTTAGCTTCTTTAGAAAGAATCTTACTGTTAAGTATATTTAAAATGTTTTCAGTGCTAGCCATTAAATACCTCTTATTTCATTCATTAAACCATTCATAAATTCTAATTCTTCACCATATTTAACGCTTAAATTTATATAAGGTTGTAAATGATGAATATTAGAACTCCTACCCATTTCAAAAGCTGAAAGAGTTTTAATCTGTTTACCTTCTGTTAATTCAATAAGAGTTGCCCCCTTATTTAATCTATATTTTCTGCAATAATTACCAATCATAGTAACCTCTATTTATAAACAATAACCATTATACCCCTACTCTTATCTCACGTCAATAGACGATAACGAAAGCTGCGCCCCGCCCCCGTTCACATGTTCGTGTTCTTGTCAAGTTTATTTTTCGAGTG
>JAGWEN010001728.1:0-16529 GCA_018703685.1 Orius laevigatus
AAACGATCAGGTCCAGAGGAAATTTTAAGAGAAGTTGAAATACCGCTCTGGAATCAGAAAACTTGCGTCCAAAGCTTTACTCAAACGGTCCATGAGACTTCCCTCTGTGCTGCTGGATACGACGGAGGGCTCGATTCATGCCAGGTAGATCAAAAAGTTCCTTTTGGAAATGACTAAATAATTTTTAAGGGTGACTCCGGAGGCCCCTTGGTCACTCAAAGGGAAGACAATCGATGGACAACTGTTGGCGTCGTCTCCTGGGGAATTAAGTGCGGAGATAGAGGAAAACCTGGAGTCTACACAAGAGTCAACGAATATTTGGATTGGATCGCAAAAAACTTATAATTGTATAATAAAAATTAGATCATTAAACGTTGTCGCCCAAGTCTCCTAAAGATTCTGCCACCTCTGTCCCATGAATATGTATACATCATGCATCTATCTCTGTAATTTCATTTGTTCAATTAACACCTTTTTACCCTGAAATAGATAAATAAATTGATAAGTTTGACCATCAAGTATGAGTTGAGTTGATGTATCAGGGTTGTGGTTGGAAATAGTGAAGTGTCGTTCATAAAATTTGATCTCAATGCAATTTAATCTTTTTCATTTCCAAGAAATTATGAAATGATATTTTGAAGTGGGAGTATTCAAAATATATACGTAGTCGAACATAATTTCGAAACAGATTCAGACGATGGGACATCGAAGGCTAATTTTGTTTTTGTTTGCTTTATTCGCACAAGACTCGACAGGTTCGTCCTCTTTGTCAAGTTTAAATTTTTATTTTAAGCATTTTTTTAAAATTAATTAATTAATTTTTTTAAGCACAAAACCATGAAAATACGAACAATTTAATTTTGGAGAACGGTATGTTATCCTGAATTTCTAAAAAATCTGATAGGTAATACATGTTCATTATATTTTAAGAATGTGGAGTTAGAAAGGAAAGTGAGAAATCACTACATATAGACAGTGGTTCGCCAGCAGCACAAGGTGATCATCCATGGATGGTATCCTTATCTCTAAAAGAGGACCCAGCCCACCATATTTGCGGTGGGACGATCATTAGCCCCAAACATATCCTGACTGCAGCACATTGTTTGATGAAATATAGAACCAAGATCAAAGCGTAATAAATAATAATCATTATACATATCAATAAGAAAACCAGATTAACTAATCAACAATTTCAAGGGATGACATTTTGGTCAGCTTTGGAGGCGTTAATTTGAAAGGAAATCTGACTGTGATTGGATCCGACCGCTATGAAATGCAAGACGATTATCACTTCAATTCATGGACTAATGACATCGCCATAATAAAATTGGAAAAAAAAGTTCCCTTTAGTGAACACGTCAGGCCCATTTGTTTACCGAAAAAGAATGATCCATCCTATCGCATCGGCACAAAAGTTTATATTACTGGTAAAAATTGTATTCTTAGTTTCTCAATGGTTACCTATTTTTTGAGGCTGGGGGGATACAGGAACTGGAAGCGGAACTGAAATTCTAATGGAAGCCGAAGTTCGTATCCGAGGTATGGACGAATGCGAAACACTGATTGAAGATGAAACTTATGAAAAACTCCTGATTTGCGCCGGAGATCAAAAGGGTTCAAAAGACACTTGCCGAGTAAATCAACGCCAATTCAAATTCAAATTGACCAAAATTTTATGGACAGGGCGACTCAGGAGGGCCTTTGATAGCACGTAGAAAGAAGGACGGGAGATGGATCCAACTCGGCATCACGTCTTGGGGAAGACGAATTTGCGGTGAAGGAAACGATACAATGGGCATGTACACCAAAGTCGACCAATACCTGGACTGGATCGCAGAATTCATCAATAAAAATTAATACAAGATATATTCGTTAATTACTTATTACATACTTCTAAATAAATTCTCATCGATCACAGTACTATGTCATTTTACAACCTATAATAAATACTTCGAATATTACATATATATGTTACAGTTAAAACCCGAAATCAGTCAGAACTAGTTTTAACTAGTCAAAACTAGTTTTCACTAACGCCTTTTGTGAAAACTAGTTTAGAGTAGTTAAAACTAGTTTTGACTGCAAGCATGAGATGATTTCAGTTAAAACTGAAAAGATGGAAAGATCTCACTGAGCATTTAGATTTCGCATTTTGACCTCCTCGGCCGCTCTCGAGTCTGAGTCCCCAAAATTATTAATCATTTTTTATGTTATTGTTATTACTCTTATGATACTTTGACAAGTTGTATAGGCACCTACCTAGGTTCAGCACCATAATATCGTTCACCAAAAAAATTTACTACTTGGGTACCTAATCCCTTACTTTTCACCATAAACTGGGGACATTAAAAGCGCTAATCGGTCCGGAGCATTGCTTCGGAGAGGAGAAAAATATCCCTCTAGTCTAGCTATCAAACTCTATGCACGTTGTTTCGGAGCTTTGCACGCGAGATGAAAAAACATCCTTATAAAGTTATCAAACTTGCTGCATTTTGGTCGGGAGCTTTGCTCGCGAGAAGAAAAAATGTCCCTCAACAGTTATCAATCTTGCTCCACGTTGGTTCGGAACCTTGCTCACGAGTAGAAAAATAAGGTACATCTGGAGATGTCCTATTAGCTAAATATTGCTTGAGAACTTTGAAGAGAATAACTTTGTTACAACATAAAAGAAATATCCCTCAAGGTACATATGTATTGTTTTACGTGCTTTATATTGCTCTTAGGCTGGTTAAAGGGAAACGGTATTATAGTGAACTGTCAAGATTTAACTTCTATAATTTGGTACCTACTATAATTTTCGTTTTATTCCGGACTTTAACTTTTTCAAAATTCCCATATTCACTAAGAAGAACTAGTTTTGACTGAATTTTAGTTTGAACGTTGAGGCTTGTTAGTGAATTCTAATTTTCACTAGAAAAGAATCAGTAAAAACTAGAATTTCCTAAATGTCTCCTAGTTAATACTAGTTTTGTCTGATTCAGTTAGTAAATATTAGTTTTAACTAGTCTAAACTAGTTTTCACAAAAGGGGTTAGTGAAAACTAGTTTTGACTAGTTAAAACTAGTTCTGATTTCGGGTTTTAACTGTAACATATACATTTCTAACAGTAAAAGTTATATCTGAATACTTCGAAATTAAAGAATTTATCACTATTGGAACTGTAGTTTCTCTGTGATTTTATTTGTTTCGTTAAAACGTTTTCACCCTGAAATAGGAAAATGTCGTTCATAAAATTTGATCTCAATGGAATTTAATCTTTTCCATTTCTAAGAAACTTTGAACTGATATTTTGAAGTGGGAGTATTCAAAATATATACGTAGTCGAACATAATTTCGAAACAGATTCAGACGATGGGACATCGAGGGCTAATTTTGCTTTTGTTTGCTTTATTCGCACAAGCCTCGACAGGTTCGTCCTCTAGCTCAAATTTAAATTTTATTTTAAGCATTGTATTTTAGCAAAAAACCATGAAAATACGAACAATTTAATTTTGGAGAACGGTATGTTGTCTTGAATTTCTAATAAAAAATCTAATAATACATGTTCATTTTATTTTAAGGATGTGGAGTTAGAAAGGAAAGTGAGAAATCACTATATATAGACAATGGTTCGCCAGCATCACAAGGTGATCATCCATGGATGGTATCCTTGTCTCTAAAAGAGGACCCGGCTTACCATATTTGCGGTGGGACGATCATAAGCCCCAAACATATCCTGACAGCCGCACATTGTTTGACGAAAGATAAATCCAAGATTAAAGCGTAATAATCATTATACATATCAATAAGAAAACCATGTTAACTAATCAACAATTTCAAGGGATGACATTTTGGTCAGCTTTGGAGGTGTTAATTTGAAAGGAAATCTGACTGTGATTGGATCCGAACTTTATAAAAATCATCCGAATTATAATAATAAGACATTGTCTAATGACATCGCGATTATAAAATTGGAAAAAAAAATTTCCTTTAGTGAACACGTCAGGCCCATTTGTTTACCGGAAAAGAATGATCCATCCTATCGCATCGGCACAAAAGTTCATATTACTGGTAAAAATTGTATTCTTAGTTTCTCAAGGGTTACCTATTTTTTGAGGCTGGGGGGAGACAGCAACTGATGGCGGAACTGAAATTCTAATGGAAGCCGAAGTTCGTATCCGAGGTATGGACGAATGCGAAAAACTGATTGATGATGAAACTTTTGAAAAATTCCTGATTTGCGCCGGAGATCAAAAGGGTTCAAAAGACACTTGCCGAGTAAATCAACGCCAATTCAAATTCAAATTGACCAAAATTTTATTGACAGGGCGACTCAGGAGGGCCTTTGATAGGTCATAGAGAGAAGGACGGGAGATGGATATTACTCGGCATCACGTCTTGGGGAAGACGAATTTGCGGTGAAGGAAACGATACAATGGGCATGTACACTAAAGTCGACCATTACCTGGACTTTATCGCAGAATTCATCAATAAAAATTAAAACCAGATAAATTTGTTAAGTAATTACTTATTGCTTCTAAATAAAGTCTCATCGATCACAGTATGTCATTTTAAAACCTATAATATCTACTTCGAATAATACATATATACATTTCTAACAATGAAAGTTATATCTGCATACTTCGAAATTAAAAAATTTATCACTATTGGAACTCCTAAGAATAGATCGTAGTTTCTCTGTGATTTTATTTGTTTCATTAAAACGTTTTCACCCTTAAGAGTGTATTAAAGGCACCGGTTTTGGTATTCTCCGATTATCTCCGGTTCTACTCAAAATTTTTTAACAATTTTTTTTTTTTTAATTTCGTTGATTTTTAAATGCCGAACTACTAATGTGCTCCAAAAAATATTTTTCCATATTTTTGATTTTATTTCTTGTATAAGTTAAAAAAAAAAATCAAATTCGACTCCATTAGGAGTATCTTCAAAAAATATTAGAAAAAACGAGACCGAAAAATCGAAAATCGGTTCATTAGTTCGGGAGCAAATCGGAGAATAAGATTATTCTATTTTTTCTCCTAGCGAAATATTTTTTAGGAGCAAGCTAGTTGATCGCCATTTAATTTAAAAAAATAAAAAAAAAAAATGAAAAAATTTTCACTGAAAAATTTTGAGTACAACCGGAGATACAGGTTCGGAGATGGCTAAAACCGGGGGCCTTTAGTACACTCTTAAATAGGGAAATGTCGTTCATAAAATTTGATCTCAATGGAATTCAATCTTTTTCATTTCTAAGAAATTTTGAAGTGATATTTTGAAGTGGGAGTATTCAAAATATATACGTAGTCGAACATAATTTCGAAACAGATTCCGACGATGGGACATCGAAAGCTAGTATTGCTTTTGTTTGCTTTATTCACACAAGACTCGACAGGTTCGTCCTCTAGCTCAAATTTAAAATTTATTTTAAGCATTGTATTTTTTTTTCTTTTTTTTAAGCAAAAAACCATGAAAATACGAACAATTTAATTTTGGAGAAAGGTATGTTGTCCTGAATTTCTAACATCTTATAAATTATAATACATATTCATTATATTTTAAGAATGTGGAGTTAGAAAGGAAAGTGAGAAATCACTATATATAGACAATGGTTCGCCAGCAGCACAAGGTGATCATCCATGGATGGTATCCTTGTCTCTAAAAGAGGACCCCGCTTACCATATTTGCGGTGGGACGATCATAAGCCCCCAACATATTCTGACAGCCGCACATTGTTTGATGGAAGATAAATCCAAGATCAAAGCGTAATAATCATTATACATATCAATAAGAAAACCAAATTAACTAATCAACTATTTCAAGGGAGGACATTTTGGTCAGCTTTGGAGGCGTTAATTTGAAAGGAAATCTGACTGTGATTGGATCCTACCGCTATGAAATGCAAGACGACTATCACTATAATTCATGGACTAATGACATCGCAATAATAAGATTGGAAAAAAAAATTCCCTTTAGTGAACACGTCCGGCCCATTTGCTTACCGGAAAAGAATGATCCATCCTATCGCATCGGCACAAAAGTTTATATTACTGGTAAAAATCGTATTCTTAGTTTCTCAATGGTTACCTATTTTTTGAGGCTGGGGGGAGACAGCAATTGAAATCGATACTGAAATTCTAATGGAAGCCGAAGTTCGTATCCGAGGTATGGACGAATGCGAAAAACTGATTTATAATGAAACTTTTCACCAACTCCTGATTTGCGCCGGAGATCAAGAGGGTTTAAAAGACACTTGCCGAGTAAGTCAACGCCAATTCAAATTCAAATTGACCAAATTTAATTGACAGGGCGACTCAGGAGGGCCTTTGATAGGTCATAGAGAGAAGGACGGGAGATGGATAATACTCGGCATCACGTCTTGGGGATTTCGACGTTGCGGGGACGGTACAAACGATACAATGGGCATGTATACCAAAGTCGACCAATACCTGGACTGGATCACAGAATTCATCAATAAAAATTATTGATATATAAATTATTGATAATATATTCGTTAATTACTTATTACTTCTAAATAAATTCTCATCGATAACAGTATGTCATTTTAAAACCTATAATATCAACTTCGAATATTACATATATACATTTCTAACAATGAAAGTTATATCTGCATACTTCGAAATTAAAGAATTTATCACTATTGGAACTCCTAAGAATAGAACGTAGTTTCTCTGTGATTTTATTTGTTTCATTAAAACCTTTTCACCCTGAAATAGGGAAATGTCGTTCATAAAATTTCATCTCAATGCAATATCTTTCTCATTTCCAAGAAATTTTGAAATGAGTTTGAAGTGGGAGTTTTCAAAATATATACGTAGTCGAACATAATTTCGAAACAGATTCCAACGATGGGACATCAAAGGCTAATTTTGCTTTTGTTTGCTTTATTCACACAAGACTCGACAGGTTAGTCCTCTTTGTCAAATTTAAATTTTATTTTAAGCATTGCATCTTTATTTTATATAATATATATATAGGATATATATTTTTTTTAGCAATAAACCATGAAAATACGAACAATTTAATTTTGGAGAACGGTATGTTGTCCTGAATTTCTAAAATCTTATAATACATTTTTATTTATTTATTTATTTTAATTTTTTTTATTATTTTAAGAATGTGGACTGAGAAAAGAAAGCAAGATATCACTTAGGATATACGATGGTTCACCAGCAGAACAAGGAGATCATCCATGGATGGCATCCTTGTCTCTAAAGCTGGACCCAGCTTTCCATATTTGCGGTGGGACGATCATAAGCCCAAAACATATTCTCACAGCCGCACATTGTTTTATAAACAAATATCGGGCGGTAGTATATTCCGCCAATCCTTATACCTGGCCATACTTAACAACCCTGAATGAATCAATGCATCGATCAATGATCAAAGCGTAATATTCATAATATCAATAAGAAAACCCCATTAACTATGTATAATCAACTATTTCAAGGGATGACATTTTGATCAGCTTTGGAAGCGTTAATTCGACAAAAAACGTTCCGGAAAAGACTGGCGATGAGTTTAGAGCCGAACTTTATGAAATTCATCCGAATTATAACAAAAAGTCATTGTCTAATGACATCGCGATTATAAAATTGAAAAAAAAAGTTACCTTTAGTGAACACGTAAGGTCCATTTGTTTACCGGAAAAGAATGATCCATCCTATAGCGTCGGCACAAAAGTTTATATCGCTGGTAAGAATTTTATTGTTCTTGGTTTCTCGATGGTCACCTTTTTTTTAGGCTGGGGGGCTACGGCTCCCGGCTCAAACGGAACTGAAATTCTGATGGAAAACGACGTTCTTATCCGAGATATGGACGAATGCAAAAAACTGCTGAACAAAGTTGGTATTGACCATTTTATTGAAAAACTAGAGATTTGCGCCGGAGATAAAACGGGCTCAAAAGACACTTGTGGGGTAAATCAACGCCAAGTAAAATTCAAATTGACCAAAATTTTATTGACAGGGTGACTCAGGAGGGCCTTTAATAGCTCGAAGAGAGAAGGACGGGAGATGGATCCAACTCGGCATCACGGCTTGGGGAAAAGATAATGATTGCGGTCGTGAAAATGATACAGTCGGCATGTACACCAAAGTCGACCAATACCTGGACTGGATCGCAAAAGTCGTCAATAAAAATTAATAAAAAACAAATGTTCCTTAATATTCTAAATAAATCCCTTATGTACTTCTAAATAAATCCTAATTGAGCACATTATGTCCTTTTAAATCTTACATCTACTTCAAATATTAAATAAATAAATAAAATCACTTTATTTGCTAATATTACATGTTGTAATTTGCAAGGGGAGGGGAGTTTGCAAAGTTAATACTGGAGGGAAACGGGATTCAATAAAAGGTAAGTAATTACTTCTTTGCTTTTTTGTTTTGTTTTTCTATCTACTTCAAATATTGTATCTACTAATAAATTTTACACCTACGTACTTCGAAATTAAAGAATTTATCACTTTTGGAACTCCTAAGCGTAGATCTTAGTTTTTGGGTCTTACATGGATGGCTGGGCGACTACTGATATAAATGAAAAACTGAAGCAAAATTAAGTATTGAGAGTTTTATCAAGTCAAGATTTTAACCTGAACATTAGAGTTTTTAGCGTAAATTGTAAACTGCCTAAGTTTGTAGCTGCTGGATATCCTATATTGACCTCTATTTACTTTTCCATTTTTAGTAGCTGAAAAACTAATGCCTCTCCTGAAAAAGTGCCGTACCCAATAAAAAATGGAAGAAAGAAGCGAGTATTTGACTGCCTAACCAGAAAGCCATTAAGCAAAATATAATGTCTTAGAAATAACATAAAAAATAAATTGAAGTGTTAATATATGTAGTTTACGACTGTTTTAACAAGTTTTTCTTTCTACACGAAGGTTTACGTCATTTATTAATTATTAAATACTGCTCATATCAAGTTCATTGAAAGAAAATACTCCTATAACTAACCACCGAAAACGTTTGCTCTGAAAAGAAGGAGAAAAGTAGGATGTTGTCAACAGCTTCGCTAAGAATGGTAGTGACCAAAAAGTAAAAATATTCTACAGACCATCATTGAAGTAGAAAATCCTTCGTTTTAACATAAAATTTTTTATGACCGTTAAAACTGTAATTTAAGAGGGGATATGAAATATAACGTTGTCATTAAGAACTGACAGACCAACAGCAATGGAGCTTCTAATGAGAATTTTTATTTTGCTTGCTTTACAATCTCTTTCATCCGGTTAGTATGCAATGGCCTGCGCAGGCAAATTGAAATAAAGATTTTTGGTTTCAGTTAAAGGATACTCGAAAATCGATTCATCGGAGAGTGGTATGTTAGCTATAGCGTGCCTACTGTGGTTAATTTGGTTTAGAATGCGGTTTGAGCAAGAAAAGAATGGCTAGAGTGGCGAGCGGACAGCCAGTGAGGCCGGGCGACCATCCTTGGATAGCAGCCTTGTACCTTATACAGGAAAACCAAGTCTTTTGTGGAGGATCACTCATTAGTCAAAAACACGTATTGACAGCAGCGCATTGTTTCAACCAAGGGTAATTCCAAACTAACCTCAGGTGGATCTCACTGATTTGAGGCCCCAAATACAAAAAAATCTGAAGGCACGAAATCCGTGAGGTCCCGAAACACCGATGATATCTCAATTTCAGGAAGGAAGCCCACGAATTCTTCGTTCGTCTCGGAGAAGTCGATTTAAGACGAAAAGACGAATCGAAATCGATCGACATGAAAGTTGCACATTATACGATTCATGATAAGTACGACAGAGACGTATTAGGAAATTTCGACATCGCTCTTATAACGATGAAGAATGATGTAAATTATAACCGATACATTAGGCCCATTTGCTTGCCAACTTTAAACGAACCAACTTATCGAATCAATCAGACAGCTTATGCAGCAGGTAGGCTCATCACACGCTAATGATTACTAAAACACAACTTTTAGGCTGGGGACTAACTTTTTTTTGGGGTGAAATGAGCCAAATTCTTAGAGACGTAGATTTACAAATTTTGAGTCCTTCGAAATGCGATGGCATCAAGAAGGAACTTACGGAAAACGAAATCTGCGCCGGTGACTACAATGAGAAAAAGGATACTTGTTCGGTAACCTCAACAAAAGTAAAGAAATCGATGAACTTTTTGTACTTCGATAGGGTGACTCCGGAGGACCTTTGATTGCACTCAGGAAGGACATGAGGTGGGTCTTACTCGGCATCACTTCCTGGGGAAGCGAAAGCTGCGGTCAACGGACACGATTTGGAGTCTATGCGAGGGTTGATCGCTTCTTAGATTGGATCAACGATACCATGATTATTAATGATGTTGATTATCAATATTATCAATCTAATTATTACGATTGAAATCCAAAGAAATACTATTGTACACTATACTCAAGATGGTTGTTTAATGCCATTTTTCTTCTAAAATAAACTTTTCATAATGATCATTTTTTGATTTTAGCGGATTTCCGGAGGAAAGCAGGCTATTGGGGCCGGCCTCACGGCGGCTTTCGGCTTAGAGGCTTATATATTCGTGATCAGGACGATCTCCTGATCACGAAAATATAGGTCATTCCCAAAGTTGGCGATATATATATATATATATATATATATATATATATATATATATATATATATATATATATATATATATATATATATATATATATATATATATATATATATATATATATATATATATATATATATATATATATATATATATATATATATATATATATATATATATATATATATATATATGTACCGACGCGATAACTCGAGCTAGGATTGTTTGAATTAAATGAGACTTGGTATTTAGAGCTTTTGTCTCACCAGGTAGAAGCCTATTGAAAATGGCTTGAATCGAGAAAGCGGTTCTGGTACTTCGCTTAGGGCATAAAGGGCATTTTCGTGATTTTCTCGGAACCTGAAGGTTTGAGATGGTTGAAACTCGTGACGGGAAAGTCCTAGGGGCCGAGGATCATAGTTAATAGCAGTTCAAATTTCAAAATCGGTTCTGGGACTTGTCTAAGGGGCCTAAATAGATTTTCGTGATTTTCTTGTAACGTTAAGGTTTGAGATGGTTGAAAATCGTGATGGGAATGTCTGATGATCCGCAGACCGTATTAAGAACGGTTCAAATGACGGAAGATGTTCTGGGACCCACGTTAAGGGGCCTAAATGGAATTTCGAGATTTCTTCGATACCGGAAAGTTTGAGATGGTTGTAAATGGTGACGGAAATATATTATGGCCCGAGGACCATAGTAGAAGACACTTGAAATCGCCTAAGCGGTTCTGGGACTCTCCTGAGGGACTTAAATGGAATTTCGTCATCTTTGAAAATAAGAGCAGGAGATGGTCGAAATCGATTATAGGAGCTGCTCATGAACTGAGAATCTAGGAACGCGGTAGCGTTCCGCCCCGCCAAGCAAAATCCGTCCGAAAGTTCAAACGGTACCAAGTGTATGTTTACTGGACGTGACGAGATGCGATTTTCGGGTATCTGGATCTCAGCTTCCTGAGGAACGGTTTACTTGAAATTTTATAGAGACCTTCTCTAATACGATAATAGGAAGCCCTGAAAATTTCAAGTCGATCGGTTCACAGGGAGCTGAGATATAGAACTCTGAAAACCCGGTTTTCGGCCTTTACCATGTTTTTCTTCTCCTTCTTCTCCTTATTCAGTTAGCCAGGGCTACAGCCTCTACTTCTGCACCGATCGACTTGAAATTTTACAGGGACCTTCGTTTCAACTTTAGCCAGTGCCTTTTGAAAGATTTAACCCGATAGCTGGTCGCAAAAAACAGTTATGACCAAAAAACTGAAATTTTAGGGCTACTGCGCAACTTTTACTGCGCACTCAAACATCGACCTTGAAAAACGCCAAACCAATAAAAAAAATTCACTTTCCTAGGGCACTCGAAAAACACCTAAACCACCAAAATCACCAAAACCACCCAAACCACCCAAATTACCAAAAACCCCCAAATCACCAAAACCACCCAAATCACCAAAAACACCCAAACCACCCAAATTACCAAAAACACCCAAATCACCCAAATTACCAAAAACCCCCCAAATCACCCAAATCACCAAAAACACCCAAACCACCCAAATCACCCAAAACCACCCAAATCACCAAAAACACCCAAACCACCCAAATTACCAAAAACACCCAAACCACCCAAATTACCAAAAACACCCAAATCACCAAAACCACCCAAATCACCAAAAACACCCAAACCACCCAAATCACCAAAAACACCCAAACCACCCAAATTACCAAAAACCCCCAAATCACCCAAAACACCCAAATCACCAAAAACACCCAAACCACCAAAAACACCCAAACCACCCAAATCACCAAAAACACCCAAACCACCCAAATCACCAAAAACACCCAAACCACCCAAATTACCAAAAACACCCAAATCACCAAAAACACCCAAACCACCCAAATCACCAAAAACACCCAAACCACCCAAATCACCAAAAACACCCAAACCCCAAATCACCCAAAACACCCAAACCACCAAAAACACCCAAACCACCCAAATCACCAAAAACACCCAAACCACCCAAATCACCAAAAACACCCAAACCACCCAAATCACCAAAAACACCCAAACCACCCAAATCACCAAAAACACCCAAACCACCTAAACCACCAAAAACACCCAAACCACCCAAATCACCAAAAACACCTAAACCACCCAAACCACCCAAATCACCTAAACCACCCAAACCACCCAAATTACCAAAAACACCCAAACCACCCAAATTACCAAAAACACCCAAATCACCAAAAACACCAAACCACCCAAATTACCAAAAACACCCAAACCACCCAAATGACCAAAAACACCCAAATCACAAAAAAACACCCAAACCACCCAAATGACCAAAAACACCCAAACCACCCAAATCACCAAAAACACCCAAATCACCAAAAACACCCAAATCACCAAAAACACCCAAACCACCCAAATTTAAACAAAGATTTAACCCGCTGAAAGATTTAACGCATAGCTGAATCCAAAAAAATCAATTTCAGGTTGCTTGCAGCCACTTAGGCTTTTAGGTTGCCCATTGATATGGTGACGTAATCAATCAACTTGAAAGTTCAAATTGAAATCGAATTAAAATTTGAGATTATTGCCATAATTATAATGGTTCATCACCGCAAAAACATAAAATTAAGCCCAAGTTTTTAATTTCGAAAAAATTATTTTGTCGATGTTAGTTTGTTTTGTTTACTTTGATAACTATGCAACGTAGGATTAACTGTAAGATTAACTCCTTCCTGGCGAAAAAAAAAATTTCATTCCACATGAAATCGTGATTTGAAGAACATCTCTTCGATTTTAAATTTATTTTCTCAGTTAAAAGAAAAAGTTTTTTTATTTTTTTAATTAGCTACGGAAAATATTGTGAGTTGTACATATTAGTGAGGGAACTTGGATGCAGCCTACCTATCGAAAGGCCACCATAAAGATAAGTACACCCTAACTAAAAAGTACACCCCCCCCCCTTGGGACTTAGATATTGATAAGTTAGGATTTTAATTTTATTATTGATTTTATTATTATTATTTTTATTGCACCATAAAAAAACAATCGAGTAGTAAACCATAAATTTATATTAGTTCTCTCTTTCCTCATTTTTTTAGATTTTATTTTATTTATTAATAAATTTTATTTATTTTTTCTTTCAAAAGAAAGGTTTTTTTTAACTAAAATTTTTATTTATTTTTTTCTGCCTCTTTAAAAAAAACTAACCAGTAAAATATCATTTTAAAAAATCTAACTAAAAAATTGAGTAGATAATTAGCTATACTAGGTTAGTTAGATTAAATTAGCTGGGTGGGTAATTAGCTTGTTTAAAAAAAGAAATATATTTGTTTAATAAAAGCTATATAGCTCACTGCAAGTGTTAACATGGTTTCCAAAGAAAGACTAACCCGTAAAAGGAAAAGAGAAAATTACGAAAAAAAAGAAGAAAGGAGTCGTAAAAAACTGAAATCAACTCCAGAAGAAGAACAGTTGAAAAACTCAAAAAAAGAAGAAAATAGAAAAAATTATCTGGTCAATAGTGAGGGTATTAAAAAAAAACAAATTTCGAGGTATAGCTATAACCCAGAGCCGATCAAAACGGTTAGAAAAAAGAAATACGCGGAAAATCCCGATTTAATAAAAGCGGCTAAAAAAAAGAAATATGCGGAAAATCCCGATTTAATAAAAGCGGTTAGAAAAAAGAAATACGCGGAAAATCCCGATGTAATAAAAGCGGCTAGAAAAAAGAAATACGCGGAAAATCCCGACCTCATAAAAGCGGCTAAAAAAAAGAAATACGCGGAAAATCCGGAACCAAAGAAAGCTGCAGAAAAAAACAGATATGCTAAAAATCCGGAGCCAAAGATAATTGCCGAAAAAAGGAAGTACGCTGAAAATTCGGAATCAAGAAAAAAAAGAAGAATGCTTAATTATTATATTGATGCTGAAAAGAATTTAACACGGTTTAGGGCCAGATATCATATTAACATTTGGCGAAGAAGACTTCTGCGCGCAAACAAAAAAACTCAAGTAGACTCGAATAAAAAAATCATCGGTTCAAAAGGTGATATAAGCCGTAGTGTATTTTTAGGTCGTAAAAAAAGCATTTTAACTTTGAACTGGGTTGAAGAAGAAAAATTAAGAAGAAAATTGGCTAGACAAATAAAGAAAAAAATGTATACTGATAAGTCGATAGAAGCTCGATCTATAATTAAATGGTGCTTTTACGCCCATAAATTGATGAAAAAAGACTTCACTAAAACTTTAACAGAGCTTAAAGAAAAATTTGTGCGTATTTTAGAAAATTATGACCAAGATCTCAGTCTAGATGAAAAATTAACGACATTATGCGGGGACTCTTTACACACTAATTACACTGAACCATTTTCTTACGACACTTGTTACAAAGTATTTAATAATAGAGGGAAAAAAATAGCTGTAGATGACAAATTTGGGGTAGCCTTCAATATATTTGATGACGTTACAGTTTCGGGGAAAAAAAAGAAATTTTTTTCATGGAAATGTAATAGTGATATTTGCGATCTTAAAAAAGATCACTTCGTTAATAGAATTAAAAGTATTTACGAATTAGTCTCTAAGGTCAGATTAGTGAACGCCCCTAAGTATTTTATGGATATTAACAAATGTTCTAATTCCAATATTGCTAAAAGTAAAATAAAACATACCCCAAAATGCTTCACTGACGATGGTTGTTTTTCCAGTCTCTTATTTCTCCGAAAAATAGGGCCTCATTTTCCAACAATTCGAAACACTGTCAGATCGTTTTACAAACTTAAAACTAACTCTACAAATCTGGATAAATTAGCCACCGCGTTTAAAACTGAAAACGTTATTTACCTAAAAAAAATCGCTCAGGAAACTGAAAATAATGCAACCTCTTTCAATATAGACACCTTTTCGGAAAAGCAGATCGTTGAATCTGAAATAATCCAGGGTCATTTAAATGCTTTCAGGGCTTTAGAAAAGCGATGTTTGCAATTACCAACCATCCCTTGTTTATCTTGTGAAAAATTATTAACTGTTACTCAAGTCAGCAAAATTTCAAATTTACAAAAACCTATTGAGGGATCGTGGTGGGATATTTTGGTAAAACGTCATCAAGCTAGGCTTAAAAATTCTCATATATGCAAAGGTTGCTTAGAAAAATTACGAAAAAATTTACTCCCTCCTACCTGCCAATTAAATGGCCTCATTTTCGATAAACAGCCGAAAGAAATTTATTGTTTAAATAGTTATGAAAAAATTTTAATTCAAAGAGCGAAAGCTTTTCAGGTTGTCACTAGAATGGAAGCGGTAGGAAGTAAAAAAATCCCAGTTCATTCCAAAATTCAAAAAGTTAAAGGGAGAACTTTTCATTTACCGTTGCCCATTGAAGAGACTTTGAAAAAATTACCTTGTCCAAATGAAGCAATAAATCCCAATCACGAGCTTAACATACTAGTACGTGGAACTGCCACAAAAAATAAGGTTATTTGGGAGTCCATAGTAGACGTAAAAAAAGTGTACGCGGCTTTGTACTGGTTGAAAATGAATAACGAAATCTATAAAGATATTGATCTCCCCGAAGACCCATCCGAATTATTAAATTTCGACCAAAGTACCGCTGTCCATAATTTAAGAAGTAAATCGGTTGTAAAATCTGTAACGGAAACTGGGAAAGGGGCGTTATTAACACAAGTAGAGGCCGATGAATGGGACGACGGGTATCAGCAGTTTACAATACTAGCCTTGCACGAAAAAAGATTAAACGAAACCGCTACAGGGTTATACCAAATGCTTAGAGTACGAGACGAACCTCTCGAGTTTAAAAATAAAAATATTGACGTTCTTTGCTTCCCAGATTTGTTTCCGTTAGGTAAATACGGGCAATTTTATGAACGACATGTGAAATTGACTTCGGCAGAGTTTATAAAAAGTAGATTAATGTCAAAATATCCCCAATTT
>JAGWEN010001729.1:0-16513 GCA_018703685.1 Orius laevigatus
TTTTCGTTTTTTCGCCAATATCTCGAAAACCGTAAATAGTAGCGAAATAATTATTAGTACAAATTAAAGATAATTAAATTTTCTATAATTTTGATCTAATATGATTTTTTCGTAGGACCAAACGTTTTTTGAGCTACAAGGTCGCAAAAAACCGGTGTTTTCTATTTTGACCTCTAAAGGACAGAAAACGTCATCTAATCAAAAATCCGCTAAAAGTGGACTTAATAAAATTTGGAGAGAATTTAATTACCTTTTGAAAACAACTCTCAAAAAGCAATACTGTCCCTTGTCTCACTCCCCTAGGGACGGTTTATCAAGGCATTTCATCATGTTCCAGTCAAACTAAGCCCGAACAGGCCAAATAAAAGAGTATTTTGTTTCTCTCCGGAAATGTGTAGGGTATTGTCGTACGTGGACGACGAAAAGGATAATAATTTGGAAGACAATCGTGCAGAAACTTCAAGGAGGCGCAGGAGTCCTTTTTGCGAGACGATCGTTGCGGGAGAGACGAGGGGGAATTGTAACTTGAAGGGGACGAACTTCTTTTTGGGCTTGGACTTCTGTCGTTTTCGGACTCTAGGCGTGAACTGACTTTAGGGGAAGGGGAAAGACTATTTAAACCTAAAACTAAAGGGGAAGTGAGGGAGGGAAATTTTACCTAAAACTACCTTTTTTTTCTAAATCTTAATCCTACTTTGTCGGCATTCTAACAATGGACCGGACACTTTATTTTTATTGCTTTATGTTTTTTTTTCTTTTGAGTTTTCCCGTATCTAAATCCGGGCTTATTTTCCTTACTATTCTATTTATTTCCGAGGGTGGTTTATGACCACCCCGGGGTTTTTTACTATACAATTTCGACGCTTAAACTAACGGGATTTCTTTTTTTCCTAATTCTTATACCTAAAAGGGGAATCGTCTCTCCGGCTTCGTCGCTTGACCTCCTGTTCCAGCTTCTTAATTTTATTCAAATTAAAGACAAGTATGACAATGATGGCCGAGAGGAAGGCGCACATGCGACACTTCCCCGGCAAAAAGATTTTTGTTCGTTTTTAAATTTAAAATAAAAATCTCAAGTTGAGAGAGTAAAAGAAAAATAAAGAAATGTTGTGGGGGGGGGGGTTACAAACATTTTGGGGGGGGGGTCCTTAAAACTAAATTCAAAAATAGTGGTTGACACCAAAAAATTTAAAGATAAAAAATGTGCCTAGCAGAAAGCCTTAAAGTGATTAAAGAAAAAGTAAAATCTTCATAGATTGTCAATGTAACTAAATTAACTTTTTTTTTCACTATTTGCACTTAGTGGTTTGCACTCACGATCAAATCACTCCTCGAGGTAGATCTTCCGCCGGGAACGCAGTGTCTTCGCCGTAGGATCCGTGGGGGTGAAGGTTGTCGTGGTGTCGATTTCCGCTTGGGCGTGGAGCGCTGGGTGCAACGTTGAGGCGTATTGTCGCCGTCGTCGCTCGGGGAAGCGTGGATTATGAGGATGTCTGTTTCGTTTGTTTCAAAAGTCGCAGGCCTCTTCGTGTAGACTGTGAATGACGCTGCGGAAGGAGGGTCCAGTTCTCGCTGAATAGAGGGGACTTTGGTTTCGTCTGTTTTAGAGAGGCAGTCATCTTCGTGTTGACGATCAGAAGCTGCTGTATGAGGAGATTCACGTTGTAAATCTCGGTTTGTTGAGGCGGCTCAAAAGGGAGAAGACCGCAGTTTAGTTTGATGAGGCGGGCATCTTCTGGTGGAGCCGCTGGAAGAGAGGACAGAGTAAACATCTGGTCAATGGAGGCGGCGAGAATTGGAGTCTGGGTGCCAATTCGTTCTTTCCGCATATTGAAGTTTTGTCTTCGGATGTCGACTGTAAGTTTGTCTCATCGCTTAACTTTCTCTCTTAGCGAGGGTGAGAAAGGGTTAGAAATATAAGGTTTTTGAGAAAATGGATGATGTGCTTATGATAAAGTTCTCTAGGATAAAGCGAACGCTAGTTTTTTTTTTTTTTTTTAAATTGTTAACTAAGGCCTCGGGAGGCAATTAAATGGCTACTACTTATTCGAGGGCTTAAAATATTTTGTTTTTTTATTTTAGGATTTTTATCTTCTTAGTTTTATTGGATATTTTTCGTTTTCCGTGGTCTTAGGATCTAAATTTCCAAGGGGGAAAGGAACGGCATTTTCTTTGTTGGCAATTGGTCCATCCTGGTGCTGGACTCGAGGTATGGACCGATCTGAAATGGAGGGGTTGCGATTTTGCGGTAAGAGACCATTTCTACGCATACGAGCTCTACATTCGGTAATCGTGTGACCAAATTTCTTGCAGTAATTGCAGAGTTTAGTGGGCATAGGAGGCGCAAGATTCCGAAGAGGAATTTTAGGAGGCGCAGGATCCCGAAGGGGATTATGGGGCCCGGAAATTTGGGTCGAAGTATTTTGAGGCGTCGGTCTGTGGGACGCGGAATTTTGAGAAGAAAGAGGCGCGTGGATTTTCAGCGCGGAAATTTGATGCACGGGTGGTGCAGGATTGCTAGAAGGCGAAATGTTCAGAGTTAGAGGACTTTGATTTCCGTAAATTGGGGTTGCATTCGTTTTTTCCGAAAGGAATTGGCCAGGACGAGGGTGCATGGCGTCATTTGCAAATCGCGTCCCCGAGTGCTGTACAACACAGGGGGGTTGACCGGGGTATCTGCCTGGAAGATACCGGTTCGATTCGTGAAAATGGCCACCGATGACGGCTTCCTCGTAGGCCAGAATATCCTCTTCCTCCTGGGCGATAGGGAGGGCCTCTAGGAGGGATTTGACATCCCGCAAACGCAAAGCCCGGGAAATTTCTGGTCGCGTGCGAAGAGTGAATGCCCTTAAGGCGTTACTTTCAATATAAGATTTAATGACTGCTAAAACATCAGAGGAGCTTGTTCTAGCACCTTCAGCAGTGATGCAATCAATTTTCAAACGCTCGATGCGTTGATAAAAACTTAGGACGCTTTCGTCCGGAAGCTGTCTAACATTCACAAGTAGTTGGTGAAGTCGATCAGGGTTTAAATGCTTACTAAAATTTATCTTAAGGTGGGTTTTTAAATCATCCCATTTATTAATTCGAGAAAAATCTAACATGTTCACAACCCTGCTGGAAAGTTGCGAAATTGTAAATCTGAAGAGGGGATTAATCTGATTGACCGATGCTAACGAAAAGGCGCTATCGGCATTTAACGTAAAACTAAGAAGATCCTCAGAGTTGCCTGAGAATGGTTTAATAAATTGAAAAAGTAATTCTAATGATACTTGAGGGCTGTGCTCAGTATTTTGTTGATTAATAAGTGGAGTAGGAGCCATTTTGGTTTCTTAGTTAAGATTTAAGTTTAATTTATTTATTTTGAGCTGAAGAATGGCTTTATGAAAAAGAGAGAACGATGTGATAATGCGTTCTAGGAAAGGAAGCGAAGGAATTTTCGCTTTGAGTGAGTTACGCTAGAGACAAAAACTTACAGGTCCGACGTGAAGAGAGTTCGGAGTCGTCGAGGTGCGTCGCGGAGATCGTTGCTGGGGCTCAGGCCGATTTGGTCTCGAAGTACTGCGGCGTTTTCTTCCTTCAGAGTTCTGAAGACGTTTTGACGCTATGCGTCGCCAAATTAAGTCGCCGAAGGGCTTGTGTTGGCCGTCTTTCCGATTTCGGGCGCCAAAATTATACCTCTGTCGTACGTGGACGACGGTGAAGGATAATAATTTGGAAGACAATCGTGCAGAAACTTCAAGGAGGCGCAGGAGTCTTAACAGCGAGACGATCGTTGCGGGAGAGACGAGGGGGAATTGTTACTTGAAGGGGACGAACTTCTTTTTGGGCTTTTTGGACAAGTTGTCGTTTTCGACTCTAAGCGTGAACTGACTTTAGGGGAAGGGGAAAGACTATTTAAACCTAAAACTAAAGGGGAAGTGAGGGAGGGAAATTTTACCTAAAACTACCTTTTTTTTCTAAATCTTAATCCTACTTTTGTCGGCATTCTAACAATGGACCGGACACTTTATTTTTATTGCTTTATGTTTTTTTTCTTTTGAGTTTTCCCGTATCTAAATCCGGGCTTATTTTTCTTACTATTCTATTTATTTCCGAGGGTGGTTTATGACCACCCTGGGGTTTTTTGCTATACAATTTCGACGCTTAAACTAACGGGATTTCTTTTTTTCCTAATTCTTATACCTAAAAGGGGAATAGTCTCTCTCCGGCTTCGTCGCTTGGGACTCCTGTTCCCGCTTCTTAATTTTATTCAAATTAAAGACAAGTATGACAATGATGGCCGAGAGGAAGGCGCACATGCGACAGTATTAACAAAAAAAAAGGTCCTAATCGAAACCCGTGCGCTTTGGGCGTCAGGAGAGTTTTTAAGGTGATTTTTTCGTTTTTTCGCCAATATCTCGAAAACCGTAAATAGTAGGCGAAATATTTTTAGTACAAAATTAAAGATAATTAAATTTTCTATAATTTTGATCTAATATGATTTTTTCGTAGGACCAAACGTTTCTGAGCTACAAGGTCGCAAAAAACTGGGTTTTCTATTTTGACCTCTAAAGGACAGAAAACGTTATCTAATCAAAAAAGTGGACTTAATAAAATTTGTAGAGAATTTAATTACCTTTTGAAAACAACTCTCAAAAAGCAATACGTCCCCCTTGTCTCACTCCCCTAGGGAAGGTCTAGTCAAGGCATTTCATCTGTTCCAGTCAAACTAAGCCCGAAAAGGCCAAATAAAGAAAAGGTATTTTGTTTCTCTCCAGAAATGTGTAGGGTATTAACCAAAAAAAAGTCCATAATCGAACCCCGTGCGCTTTGGCGTCAGGAGAGTTTTTAAGGTGATTTTTTTCGTTTTTTCGCCAATATCTCGAAAACCGTAAATAGTAGGCGAAATAATTTTTAGTACAAAATTAAAGATAATTAAATTTTCTATAATTTTGATCTAATATGATTTTTTCGTAGGACCAAACGTTTCTGAGCTACGAGGTCGCAAAAAACCGGGGTTTTCTATTTTGACCTCTAAAGGACAGAAACGTCATCTAATCAAAAAAGTGGACTTAATAAAATTTGTAGAGAATTTAATACCTTTTGAAAACAACTCTCAAAAGCAATACGTCCCCTTGTCTCACTCCCCTAGGGACGGTTCTATCAAGGCATTTCATCATGTTCCAGTCAAACTAAGCCCGAAAGGCCAAATAAAAGAAAAAAAATAAGGTATTTTGTTTCTCTCCGGAAATGTGT
Source organism: Orius laevigatus (assembly GCA_018703685.1). Lineage (NCBI taxonomy): Eukaryota > Metazoa > Arthropoda > Insecta > Hemiptera > Anthocoridae > Orius > Orius laevigatus. The sequence continues at coordinate 5,239 of JAGWEN010001729.1, forward strand.
AGGGTATTAACCAAAAAAAAGTCCATAATCGAAACCCGTGCGCTTTGCGTCAGGAGAGTTTTTAAGGTGATTTTTTTCGTTTTTTATGCCAATATCTCGAAAACCGTAAATAGTAGGCGAAATAATTTTTAGTACAAAATTAAAGATAATTAAATTTTCTATAATTTTGATCTAATGTGATTTTTTCGTAGGACCAAACGTTTCTGAGCTACAAGGTCGCAAAAAACGGGGTTTTCTATTTTGACCTCTAAAGGACAGAAAACGTCATCTAATCAAAAAAGTGGACTTAATAAAATTTGTAGAGAATTTAATTACCTTTTGAAAACAACTCTCAAAAAGCAATACGTCCCCTTGTCTCACTCCCCTAGGGACGGTCTATCAAGGCATTTCATCATGTTCCAGTCAAACTAAGCCCGAAAAGGCCAAATAAAAGAAAAAAAAATAAGGTATTTTGTTTCTCTCCGGAAATGTGTAGGGTATTAACAAAAAAAAAGGTCCATAATCGAAACCCGTGCGCTTTGGCGTCAGGAGAGTTTTTAAGGTGATTTTTTTCGTTTTTTCGCCAATATCTCGAAAACCGTAAATATTAGGCAAAATAATGTTTAGTACAAAATTAAAGATAATTAAATTTTCTATAATTTTGATCTAATATGATTTTTTCGTAGGACCAAACGTTTCTGAGCTACAAGGTCGCAAAAAACCGGGGTTTTCTATTTTGACCTCTAAAGGACAGAAAACGTCATCTAATCAAAAAAGTGGACTTAATAAAATTTGTAGAGAATTTAATTACCTTTTGAAAACAACTCTCAAAAAGCAATACGTCCCCTTGTCTCACTCCCCTAGGGACGGTCTATCAAGGCATTTCATCATGTTCCAGTCAAACTAAGCCCGAAAAGGCCAAATAAAAGAAAAAAAAAGGTATTTTGTTTCTCTCCGGAAATGTGTAGGGTATTAACCAAAAAAAAAGGTCCATAATCGAAACCCGTGCGCTTTGGCGTCAGGAGAGTTTTTAAGGTGATTTTTTTCGTTTTTTCGCCAATATCTCGAAAACCGTAAATAGTAGGCGAAATAATTTTAGTACAAAATTAAAGATAATTAAATTTTCTATAATTTTGATCTAATATGATTTTTTCGTAGGACCAAACGTTTCTGAGCTACAAGGTCGCAAAAAACCGGGGTTTTCTATTTTGACCTCTAAAGGACAGAAAACGTCATCTAATCAAAAAAGTGGACTTAATAAAATTTGTAGAGAATTTAATTACCTTTTGAAAACAACTCTCAAAAAGCAATACGTCCCCTTGTCTCACTCCCCTAGGGACGGTCTATCAAGGCATTTCATCATGTTCCAGTCAAACTAAGCCCGAAAAGGCCAAATAAAAGAAAAAAAATAAGGTATTTTGTTTCTCTCCGGAAATGTGTAGGGTATTAACCAAAAAAAAAGGTCCATAATCGAAACCCGTGCGCTTTGGCGTCAGGAGAGTTTTTAAGGTGATTTTTTTCGTTTTTTCGCCAATATCTCGAAAACCGTAAATAGTAGGCGAAATAATTTTTAGTACAAAATTAAAGATAATTAAATTTTCTATAATTTTGATCTAATATGATTTTTTCGTAGGACCAAACGTTTCTGAGCTACAAGGTCGCAAAAAACCGGGGTTTTCTATTTTGACCTCTAAAGGACAGAAAACGTCATCTAATCAAAAAAGTGGACTTAATAAAAGTTGTAGAGAATTTAATTACCTTTTGAAAACAACTCTCAAAAAGCAATACGTCCCCTTGTCTCACTCCCCTAGGGACGGTCTATCAAGGCATTGCATCATACGTCCCCTTGTCTCACTCCCCTAGGGACGGTCTATCAAGGCATTTCATCATGTTCCAGTCAAACTAAGCCCGAAAAGGCCAAATAAAAGAAGAAAAAAATAAGGTATTTTGTTTCTCTTCGGAAATGTGTAGGGTATTAACCAAAAAAAAGTCCATAATCGAAACCCGTGCGCTTTGGCGTCAGGAGAGTTTTTAATGTGATTTTTTTCGTTTTTTCGCCAATATCTCGAAAACCGTAAATAGTAGGCGAAATAATTTATAGTACAAAATTAAAGATAATTAAATTTTCTATAATTTTGATCTAATATGATTTTTTCCTAGGACCAAACGTTTCTGAGCTACGAGGTCGCAAAAAAGCGGGGTTTTCTATTTTGACCTCTAAAGGACAGAAAACGTCATCTAATCAAAAAAGTGGACTTAATAAAATTTGTAGAGAATTTAATTACCTTTTGAAAACAACTCTCAAAAAGCAATACGTCCCTTTGCCTCACTCCCCTAGGGATGTAGAACGAGCCATACAAACAATATTTACATAAGAGACCGCAGTATCGTAATAAGAGAAGAAAAAATGCATAGATTAAGGATAATGGGAGGTAAAATTATTCAATGGGCTCATTGAACGCGATTATTAGAACGAGGGTGAAAGCGAAAATGCATTTTTTCGTTCATCCTTCTAATTCCGAGGCTCCTCTAATATTTAGAAAGTCATGGCGGACTTCCGTGGTCAACGGACTAGAGCAAAAAGCAAGCATCAAAATGAAATCTAATGTTTGTTTTATTGAGGTTAATGAACACGGAAATGCACTTTTTTCCTCTTATATCAGCCATTTTTAGACGCATTAAGCCTTTAAATATAAAAAAAAATTGATGCTCTTTAGCAGGGGAGGACTGGGACCTTAGGGTGTGGGTGGGTTTTCAGTTAAGGGGGCGCAGAAAATTGCTATTTTCTGGAAAACTTAGGAGGATTTTCAATTCTGAAAATTAGGCATTTATAACTGTTGATTTTGAGGTTTTTTGACGAAAATTAGGCTCTAAAAATGTTGATTTTGAGGTTTTTGAACAAAACTTTGGCTTTTTAAATGTTGATTTTGAAGTTTTAGGACGAAAATTAGGCTTCATAAATGTTGATTTTGAGGTTTTTGACGAAAATTTGGCTTTTTAAATGTCGATTTTGAGGTTTTTGGACGAAAATTAGGCTTCATAAATGTCGATTTTGAGGTTTTTGACGAAAATTAGGCTTTAAAAAATGTTGATTTTGAGGTTTTTGACGAAAATTAGGCTTTAAAAATGTCGATTTTGAGGTTTTTGACGAAAATTTGGCTTTTTAAATGTTGATTTTGAGGTTTTTGGACGAAAATTAGGCTTTAAAAAATGTTGATTTTGAGGTTTTTCACGAAAATTAGGCTTTAAAAATGTTGATTTTGAGGTTTTTGACGAAAATTTGGCTTTTTAAATGTTGATTTTGAGGTTTTTGGGACGAAAATTAGTCTTTAAAAATATTGATTTTGAGGTTTTTGACGAAAATTTGGCTTTTTAAATGTTGATTTTGAGGTTTTTGGACGAAAATTAGGCTTTAAAAATGTTGATTTTGAGGTTTTTGACGAAAATTTGGCTTTTTAAATGTTGATTTTGAGGTTTTTGGACGAAAATTAGGCTTTAAAAATGTTGATTTTGAGGTTTTTCACGATAATTTGGCTTTATTAATGTTGATTTTAGGTTTTTGACGAAAATTAGGCTTATTAAATGTTGATTTTGAGATTTTTAGACGAAAATAAGGCTTCATAAATGTTGATTTCGAGGTTTTTTTTTTTACAAAAATTAGGCTTTACTAATATTGATTTTGAGATTTTTCACGAATTTTTGAGAATATTTGCCAAAAAATAAAAAATAAATTAATAAATAAATAAAAATAAAAATAACCTGGGGGCGCGGGTGGGTTCTGCCCACCCACCCCCTCCGGGCGAGTCCGCCCCTGCTCTTTAGTTCAATTATTGAAAAAAGAAGCTAAAAATACGCCTAAAAATGAACGTTTTGGGGCAAAAAGATCCAGGAAAAGATGAAAAACTTGATCTTTATGGATAGAGAACACCTTAAGTGACCCAAATTTTGATTTTTTGATGAGGTTTGGGGATGAAAACACCCTAAAAAACATAAATATTGATTTTTTAATCGAGAAAAAAACCAATAAATGACACAAAAACCTGATTTATCGGAGAGATTTCAGAATAAAAACCTCCAATTGACACGAAAACATGATTTTTGGAGACATTTTAAAATCAAAACGCCCTTAAAAACCACAAAACCTAATGTTTATGGACAAAAAACACTTACAAGTGACACAAAAACAAGTTTTTGGAGAGATTCTAGAATGAAAAACACACTAAAAACTACAAAACCTAATTTTTATGGACAAAAAACACCTGCAACTGACACAAAAAACAAATTTTTGAAGACATTTAAGGATAAAAACACCACAAAAAACACGAAATTTTATTTCTATGCAGAAAAAACACCTCGATGTGACACAAAAACCTGATTTTTGAAGACATTCTAAAATGAAAACAGCCTAAAAACCACAAAACTTTCTTTTTATGCACAAAAAACCTCCAAGTGACACAAAAACTTTTTTGGAGACATTCTAAAATGAAAACGCCCCTTAAAAACCACAAAATCTAATGTTTATGGACAAAAATGACCTCCAAGTGACACAAAAAACTGTTTTTTGAGAGATTCTAGAATGAAAAACACAATAAAAACTACAAAACCTAATTTTCATGGACAAAAAAACACCTGCAACTGACTCAAAAAACAATATTTTGAAGAATTCTAGGATAAAAACACCACAAAAAACACAAAACTTTATTTTTATGCACAAAAAACACCTCCACGTGACACAAAAACATGATTTTTGAAGACATTCTAAAATGAAAACACCCTAAAAACCACAAAACTTTATTTTTATGCACAAAAAAGATCTCCAAGTGACACAAAAACCAGTTTTTGGTGAGATTCTAGAATGAAAAACACAATAAAAACTACAAAACCTAATTTTCATGGACAAAAAAACACCTGCGACTGACTCAAAAAACAAATTTTGGAGACATTCAAGGATAAAAACACCCTAAAAACCACAAAACTTTATTTTTATGCAGAAAAAACACCTCGATGTGACACAAAAACATGATTTTTAAAGCTATTCTACAATAAAAACACCCTAAAAACCACAAAACCTCATTTTTATGCACAAAAAACACCTCCATGTGACACAAAAACCTGATCTATTGTGACATTTTAAAGTGAAAAAATAATAAATAAATAAACTAAGACACCTAAACTATCATTTTTTACTAGAAATTCTGTACATCGGTGACGCAAAATGATGGCGACTTCGATTTTTTGTTTTGTTTTGTGTTTATTTTTGATTGAAAGGGTAAAATAAATAAAAAGGAGGATAAATATGTGGATAGGCACTCGGGAGGTTGTATAAGAGGTGATTGTAAAATCCCCTTACGCAATAAACTCGGGGCCCAGAAAGTGGTCAGGGAAACGGAGCTCATGCGTCCTGGAAAAGGGAAAGAAGAAAGTCGTCACAAGGTCGTTCAAAGAAAGGACCAACACAAAACAAACGCCGGGAGGTTAAAGAGGGTTATCCGACAATATTGCCCCTAAATACCCCCAAAACCCCTAATACCTATTTGACGCTAAAAATACGGATTAATTTTTGATTTCTTTGCAACTTTTATCCGTTTTAACCCCCTTGGTACTCTATGTCGGATAGGTAATATCGACAAAGCATACCATAGACATAGAGTACATAGATTGTACCCATCATATTTTTCTTATGCATGAAAAAAGACGAATTTTTTTCATTTTTTCGCCAATATCTCGAAAACCGTAGGTCGTAGGCGAAAAAAACTTAAGTACAAAATTAAAGCTTATTTAATTTTCTACAATTTTGAACTAAACGAATTTTTTGTAGGACCAATCGTTTTTACTCCAGAAGGCGTCAAAACATGAAGGGTACTCTATTATGTCGGATAGGTAATATCGACAAAGCATACCATAGACATAGAGTACATAGAGTACCATAGCATACATAGAGTACCCATCATGTTTTTCTTATGCATGAAAAAAGACGAATTTTTTTCATTTTTTCGCCAATATCTCGAAAACCGTAGGTCGTAGGCGAAAAAAACTTAAGTACAAAATTAAAGCTTATTTAATTTTCTACAATTTTGAACTAAACGAATTTTTTGTAGGACCAATCGTTTTTACTCCAGAAGGCGTCAAAACATGAAGGGTACTCTATGTCGGATAGGTAATATCGACAAAGCATACCATAGAAATAGAGTACATAGAGTACCATAGCATACATAGAGTACCCATCATGTTTTTCTTATGCATGAAAAAAGACGAATTTTTTTCATTTTTTCGCCAATATCTCGAAAACCGTAGGTCGTAGGCGAAAAAAACTTAAGTACAAAATTAAAGCTTATTTAATTTTCTACAATTTTGAACTAAACGAATTTTTTGTAGGACCAATCGTTTTTACTCCAGAAGGCGTCAAAACATGAAGGGTACTCATTTGTCGATAGGTAATATCGACAAAGCATACCATAGACATAGAGTACATAGATTACCATAGCATACATAGAGTACCCATCATGTTTTTCTTATGCATGAAAAAAGACGAATTTTTTTCATTTTTTCGCCAATATCTCGAAAACCGTAGGTCGTAGGCGAAAAAAACTTAAGTACAAAATTAAAGCTTATTTAATTTTCTACAATTTTGAACTAAACGAATTTTTTGTAGGACCAATCGTTTTTACTCCAGAAGGCGTCAAAAAAAAAAAAAATTTTTTAAAAAGTAAATAAATAAAAATTCCGTTTTAACTATCAATAGTGTCCACTTTCTACCCTAATCGTCAAAATATTTTCGCTTTCCGTTGATCTCTCACGAGATTCGCTTTTTTATTATTATTTACCGCTCGAAAACTAAGGAATAAGCCGAAAGTAAATCACTTTTTGATTACTTTCACGGTCGCCCGAGTTTGGGAACCGCCTTCGCCTCTCGGGAAAACCCCCCGGGCCTCGTAAATGGTCTTTAAATCCTCAAAACAGGAAACGTGCGAAAAAAAACCTTCAATTTTCATAGAGGGACGCCATTGGAAAGTTCCGTGAGGTCCCTCGAATGGATCAAAAGTTGACCAGCTGGGCCCACTAGAGTTGAACGACCTAGGTGCGTCTATTGCGAAAAAGTCGACTTGCAATAGTCAACTAGAGGAGACGAAAGGAGGACGTAAGGAAAAGTTGTCTCTGTACAAAAACAACTTTCAGTGATGATATGATGAAATGATGAAAAGCGAATTTCCTTGTTTTTTGGGGTGGCTGAGAATCGGTCAAGAAAATCAGCGCACACAGAAGTTGATCTTTTTAAGCAATTCGGGACATTTCGAATCCTAAAGAACGTAAATTTTGCTCTTTTTTGAGCAATTCAGGACACTTAGAGTCCTAAATAAGGGAAAGTTTGCTCTTTATGAGCAATTCAGGTATAAAATTCCAATAAAATAAAAAAGTTGCTCTTTTTTTATCATTTCAGGACACTTAGAATCCAAAATAACAAAAACTTTGCTCTTCTCGAGCAATTCAGGACACTTAGAATCCTAAATAACACAAAATTTGCTCTTTTTTTTAGCAATTCGGGACACTCCAAATCCTAAATAACACAAAGTTTGCTCTTTTTGAGCAACTCAGGATATTAAAAAATCCAATATAATATAAAAGTTGCTCTTTTTTGAGCAATTCGGGACATTTTGAATCCTAAAGAACGCAAATTTTGCTTTTTTTTTTAGCATTTCAGGACACTTAGAATCCTAAATAACGCAAATTTTGCTCTTTTTGAGCTATTCGGGACACTCTAAATCCTAAATAACACAAGGTTTGCTCTTTGTGAGCAATTCAGGATATTAAAAATCCAATATAATACAAAAGTTGTTCTTTTATGAGCAATTCAGGACACTTTAAATCCTAAATAACACAAAGTTTGCTCGTTTTGAGCAATTCGTGATATTAAAAATCCAATATAATGCCGAAGTTGCTCTTTTTAAGCAATTCGGGACATTTCAAATCCTAAAGAACGAAAAGTTTGCTCCTTTTTGAGCAATTCAGGACACTCGAAATCCTAAGTAACGCAAATGTTGCACTTTTTGGAGCAATTCAGGACAAATCCAATATAATACAGAAGTTGCTCTTTTTGAGCATTTCGGGACATTAAACTCCTAAATAACCAAATTTGCTCTTTTTAAGCAATTCAGGACACTTAGATCCTAAATAACAAAGTTTGCTCTTTATGAGCAATTCAGGACACTTAGAATCCTAAATAACACAAAGTTTGCTCTTTATGAGCAATTCAGGATACTAAAATCCAATATAATAATAAAAGTTGCTCTTTTCAGCATTTCAGGACACTAGAATCCTAAATACACAAAGTTTGCTCTTTTTGAGCATCAGGACTAATCTAAATAACACAAAGTTGCTCTTTTTGAGCAATTCAGGAACTAAAATCCTAAATAACACAAAGTTTGCTCTTTTTGAGCAATTCAGGACAATTAGAATCCTAAATAACACAAAGTTTGCTCTTTTTGAGCAATTCAGGATACTAAAAATCCTAAATAATACAAAAGTTGCTCTTTTTGAGCAATTCAGGACACTTAGACTCCTAAATAACACAAAGTTTGCTCTTTTTGAGCAATTCAGGACACTTAGAATCCTAAATAACACAAAGTTTGCTCTTTATGAGCAATTCAGGATACTTAAAATCCATATAATAATACAAAGTTTGCTCTTTTTGAGCATTTCAGGACACTTAGAATCCTAAATAACACAAAGTTTTGCTCTTTTTGAGCAATTCAGGACACTTAGAATCCTAAATAACACAAAGTTTGCTCTTTATGAGCAATTCAGGACACTAAAAATCCTAAATAACACAAAGTTGCTCTTTTCAGCATTCAGGACAATTAGAATCCTAAATAACACAAAGTTTGCTCTTTTTGAGCATTCAGGACAATTAGAATCCAATAACACAAATTTGCTCTTTTTAAGCAATTCAGGACACTCAAATCCTAAATAATCAAAGTTTGCTCTTTTTTAGCATTCAGGACACTTAGATCCTAAATAAGACAAAGTTTGCTCTTTTTGAGCAATTCAGGACACTTAGAATCCTAAATAACACAAAGTTTGCTCTTTATGAGCAATTCAGGATACTAAAAATCCAATATAATAATAAAAGTTGCTCTTTTTTAGCATTTCAGGACACTTAGACTCCTAAATAACACAAAGTTTGCTCTTTTTGAGCAATTCAGGACACTTAGAATCCTAAATAACACAAAGTTTGCTCTTTATGAGCAATTCAGGACACTTAGAATCCTAAATAACACAAAGTTTGCTCTTTTTGAGCAATTCAGGACACTTAGAATCCTAAATAACACAAAGTTTGCTCTTTATGAGCAATTCAGGACACTTAGAATCCTAAATAACACAAAGTTTGCTCTTTTTGAGCAATTCAGGACACTTAGAATCCTAAATAACACAAAGTTTGCTCTTTATGAACAATTCAGGACACTTAGAATCCTAAATAACACAAAGTTTGCTCTTTATGAGCAATTCAGGATACTAAAAATCCAATATAATAATAAAAGTTGCTCTTTTCCAGCATTTCAGGACAATGAAAATCCTAAATAACACAAATTTTGCTCTTTTTTTGAGCAAAAATAACAAAACCTTTGCTCTTGTCGAGCAATTCAGGACACTCCAAATCCTAAATAACACAAAGTTTGCTCTTTTCAAGCAATTCAGGAGAATTAAAATCCTAGATAAGACAAAGTTTGCTCTTTTTGAGCAATTCAGGATATTAAAAATCCAATATAAAAATTTGCTCTTTTTTGAGCAATTCGGGACATTTCAAATCCTAAATAATGCAAATTTTGCTCTTTTTTGAGCAATTCAGGACACTTAGAATCCTAAATAACACAAAGTTTGCTCTTTATGAGCAATTCAGGATACTAAAAATCCAATATAATAATAAAAGTTGCTCTTTTCCAGCATTTCAGGACACTTAGAATCCTAAATAACACAAAGTTTGCTCTTTTTGAGCAATTCAGGACACTCCAAATCCTAAATAACACAAAGTTCGCTCTTTTTGAGCAATTCAGGAGAATTAAAATCCTAGATAAGACAAAGTTTGCTCTTTTTGAGCAATTCAGGATATTAAAATCCAATATAAAAATTTGCTCTTTTTGAGCAATTCAGGACATTTCAAAATCCTAAATAACGCAAAGTTTTGCTCTTTTTGAGCAATTCAGGACACTTAGAATCCTAAATAACACAAAGTTTGCTCTTTATGAGCAATTCAGGACACTTAGAATCCTAAATAACACAAAGTTTGCTCTTTATGAGCAATTCAGGATACTAAAAATCCAATATAATAATAAAAGTTGCTCTTTTCCAGCATTTCAGGACAATGAAAATCCTAAATAACACAAATTTTGCTCTTTTTTTGTGCAAAAATAACAAAAACCTTTGCTCTTGTCGAGCAATTCAGGACACTCCAAATCCTAAATAACACAAAGTTTGCTCTTTTCAAGCAATTCAGGAGAATTAAAATCCTAGATAAGACAAAGTTTGCTCTTTTTGAGCAATTCAGGATATTAAAAATCCAATATAAAAATTTGCTCTTTTTTGAGCAATTCGGGACATTTCAAATCCTAAATAATGCAAATTTTGCTCTTTTTTGAGCAATTCAGGACACTTAGAGTCCTAAATAACACAAAGTTTGCTCTTTATGAGCAATTCAGGACACTTAGAATCCTAAATAACACAAAGTTTGCTCTTTATGAGCAATTCAGGATACTAAAAATCCAATATAATAATAAAAGTTGCTCTTTTCCAGCATTTCAGGACAATGAAAATCCTAAATAACACAAATTTTGCTCTTTTTTTGTGCAAAAATAACAAAAACTTTGCTCTTGTCGAGCAATTCAGGACACTCCAAATCCTAAATAACACAAAGTTCGCTCTTTTTGAGCAATTCAGGAGAATTAAAATCCTAGATAAGACAAAGTTTGCTCTTTTTGAGCAATTCAGGATATTAAAAATCCAATATAAAAATTTGCTCTTTTTTGAGCAATTCGGGACATTTCAAATCCTAAATAATGCAAATTTTGCTCTTTTTTGAGCAATTCAGGACACTTAGAATCCTAAATAACACAAAGTTTGCTCTTTATGAGCAATTCAGGATACTAAAAATCCAATATAATAATAAAAGTTGCTCTTTTCCAGCATTTCAGGACAATGAAAATCCTAAATAACACAAATTTTGCTCTTTTTTTGTGCAAAAATAACAAAACCTTTGCTCTTGTCGAGCAATTCAGGACACTCCAAATCCTAAATAACACAAAGT
>JAGWEN010000173.1:0-148116 GCA_018703685.1 Orius laevigatus
TTCCGAAAGGAAAGTAAGCTATTTTATAGATACAATTACAAATAAATTCGTATTCGTACATAATGATACCAATTTATTCTTAATCAATCATACATATAAGTATGAATTTATTTTTATTGACAAATTTTCCTGCGAATTTGAAAAAAAAATCGCTAAAAGATTTGTGATTATTAACACACAAAAAATGCAAATAATCACAAATATCCTGCAAATTTAAAATAATTCGCAATAAAAAGTCTTAAATAGTAAATTTTAACAAATTCACAGGTTAAGATGTGAATTTACACATTAAAGGAACTGTGAATTCACACCTTTTTTTTTAGCTCTTGTTCCACATCAGTACTACAAGAGCCCCCTTGCCTCACCCCCCTGGGGTTAGGAGGGGGGACTACAGGATCCCAGCCGGCAATGCTTAACTTTGGTGATCAATGGGACCCGGATTTGCTAATAAAGATGTAAATAATTTTAAATTCAAACTTTTTATTGCATTTTTTTTTAATTCACAGGATATTAACACATTTTGTGTTTATTTATTTTATTTTTTATTTTTTTGCTGTTTTCTTGGTAAATAATCACGAATTTTTGAGCTAATTCGCAGGAAAGTAAGTAAATAAAATTTTTTTTTACTCATATGTATATACAACTGTAAATATGATTAAATTGGTATTCGTAATTGTAAATAAAATGTTGCCCACTTTGGGTAATTGGGGGTACTAAGAAGGGGAGATAAATGGGGGGATTATTGAATCAGTGATTGGGGGAAGACTGGCAATATTGAGAATTAGGGGGTGGGTAATTGGGGTAATTTGGGGATAAATGAGTGAAATAGAGCCATTTGGCTGATAAGGGGGGATTATTGAAGGGTAATTGGGGAAAAGGGATGGTGAGTTGGGGGATAAAGAGCCGAATTTTGAAGGTTTTATCCTTATCATTTTAGGTCTACAGTAGCCTTCAGCTCTTCCTATTTAAAAGAACTCAAAGAATTTCCTTATTAAGAGAAATTATGAAAGAAAATCTGACGAAATCAGCATTTTTCTACAATCTGGGTTAAGGTTTATCAAACTGCTAGCTCAGGAATTAAAAAAAGGTAACTCAAACAGGACAGCCCTAATCGAAGATAAAAGGACGAAACTGATAAGAAAGAAAAAATAGATAAAGCATGAATAATTTAAAAAACAAAGAAACATAAAAAAAGAATCCTGGACCCTAACACTGACGTGGTTTAAGATAAAGCTACCAAATTTGTTTCCTTCACCATTTCTTTTCTGAAATTAACAAAACATTTAAATATAAATAAACAAACAATAAAAATTTAATTAATTAACTGATTAAATGGAACGTATGGACATCAAAATCTTGCACCAAATTGGGCCAAATTGAACCAAAAAATAAGGAAAAAGTTATAAAGCACAGAAATGATCATGAACTATGTTATTTATTAGTCAAATTTGAGTGCTAAGAATGGACTTGATGAACTTTGATAAGAAACCTCTATGACGAAATTTCTGTGGAAAAAAATGATTTTGAAGGAAATGTGAATTTGAAGGCTCACCTCCTAGAAATAGATCGACAGCGAACAAAAAGATCCATGCCGAGGTAAACTTGGATGTTGAATGCTGCCAATAATCCATCATCATGAATGGAAAATGCGTGGACGGTTATTTGAGGAGAATACGTTCGATTTCTTTAGGGTTTCTCACTTTTCCTTAAGATTCGATCAACTTTGGGTAGGGAGGAAAACTAAAAATTTAACGCGGACACACGTTGAAATATACGAGAGCATTATCTTCTTTTCGAAGTTTTCGTCCCGTCAGAAAAACCGGAATGGAAAATTTCGTGGTTTGATTCGATTGGACGGAAAGCGGTAGCGGGTCCGACGTGCGGGGAAAATGACGTCACTTTCAGGGAATATGACATCAGTAAAATCAATTTGGTGTATCAAGATTTCCGGAAGGGTTTTCTAAATATTTTTTTGCCATGAAAAGGTCCTACTGGGAGTGATGAGTAAGGATAAATTTTCATCCCTTTGCAAAAAATAGTACCTAACAAAAGAAGAAGAAAATCAGTGCTGCCAACATAAGAAAATCAGTCACAATCCACAGATTGATAGCAGGAACTTTTTTTCGTTTGAAATTAGCCATACTTTAGAAATTCTGTGTTGCCAAAATTAGAAAAAAATCATCAAAATCCACACTTTTGACAGCCTTTTGGGGGAAAACAGAGTAAGGATGGTTTCGTAAAATTCTTAGCTTTGTATGCTTTGATGCTTCAAATAAAAAATAGCCTACTTTCCTACGGAAATCCGCTCAAAATAAATCCAATTATTAAATAAGTCTCGGGGAGTTTTCGTGAAAAAAGTTGGCAACACTGCATTTGGCCCTACTCCTTTCATGTTTCTGCTTGACTTCGGCGTTCGTTGAAAATGAATTCTGAACGTATTCAAAACCATAAAACGAGTGAAAAACTGAAGAAGATCTCAGATCTTCGTATCCTTTTCTTGATAAAACATTCAATTATAGAATATTATAAAAATACAGGATTTTCTTTAACTAAATTTCCAGCTCAAGAATATAGAAGAGTATTTTCAGGATATCAAAATTTCAATATAATTCAATCAACCCTATTTGATATCCTTTTATATCAAGGTAACGTTCTCAGTGGATGGGGCTGGGTCCCCCCAGATTCCCATCCACTGGATTGGTGGGTACTGGAAAAGCTAGGACTTTCCTCTATAGATTGTAAACTTCCCAGCTAACCCTCTCATTTGTAGATTCATGTGTTGTTGTGTCTGCACCAACTGGCTCTGGAAAAACCGTCCTTTTTGAACTGGGATCATCAAATTCCTGATCGAGCTCTCCAAAAGCAATGATTACAACGACAAGATTGTTTATAGTATGGATTTACTTTTGAAAAGATTTTTAAACATTTAATTTTCCAGTGGCGCCCATCAAAGCGCTTTGTTCTGAAAAGATGGCCGACTGGAAAACAAAGTTTGAATATTATGGGATCAGAATGCTTGAACTGACTGGTGACACTGAGGATAAAATGAGCCTGCAGATAATCCAAGATTACAATTTGATATTGACTACGCCTGAAAAATGGGATTCGATGACACGAAAATGGCGCGATCATAGCTCCTGTATACGAGGAATCAAACTTTTTTTGATTGATGAAGTCTGTATAGTTTGGGGGCTCTAATATGATAATGTTTTGATTCTAGGTACATTTGATCAATGATGCTAGTAGAGGTCCAACTTTGGAAGCTGTTGTTTCTAGAATGAAGACCGCTCAAGTTCCTAATGTCAAAAACATCCGATTTCTTGCTGTTTCTGCGACGATACCCAATATCGAAGATTTTGCTGCTTGGCTGAGTCTGGACGGCAAACCAGCGGAGCTTTACAATTTCGGTGACGAGTTTAGACCTGTCATGCTTAACAAAGTTGTCATTGGTTACCCATGCAAGGACAACTCAAGCTTCAAGTTCGATCTAAACCTAAACTACAGGCTTAAACAAATTATTAGAGAATACTCACAAGGGAAGCCTACTTTGGTAAAAATTGGGTTTTTCATTTTCTTTTCTTTTATTGATGGTTTGTAGGTATTTTGCAGCACACGGAAAGGAGTAACACAGACTTGTAGCACATTGGTTCAAGAATTGGCTTATCATTTTACTCCTGAGCAACAAAAACAGCTTGAAAAAGTGTCTCAAAATATCCAAGACAACAAATTAAGAGGTTTCTATTTTGTTTTTTAATAAAATTATTATTAATACTTATTTTTAATATCTATTATACATTTTTAATATCTATTATACATGTTTAATATCTCCATGTAGTAATGTGGGAGTTTGGTGGGAAGAAAGAAAAGTGGGAGATTTCGGTGGGGTTAGTGTGGGGGGGATTAAGTGGTTTAGTTTAGAAAAGTTGGGAGATTTTGATGGAGTTATTGATAAAGTGGGATAGTGGGGTAAGGGAGTTGATTCTAGGGGTTAAACTGCCAAGAATTTTAAAAAACAGTCTAGGAATTTTATAGGCTTGTAGAAAACCGTCCATATGTCAAAAAAATATCAAGAAAACAGTCTAGAATGCCAGTTTCCCATAATAAAATAGTCTAAAACTGTCAAAGAAATAAACAAAAGAAATCAGTCTAGAATGCCACAGTCATTTAAGAAGTCTAAAACTGCCGAAATCTAGAAAACAGTCTAGGAATTTTATAGACTGCCTAGTAGAAAACAATCTAAACTTCAAAAAAATAAATAAATAAATAAATAAATAAATAAATAAAATA
The DNA here is from genome assembly GCA_018703685.1 of Orius laevigatus. Lineage (NCBI taxonomy): Eukaryota > Metazoa > Arthropoda > Insecta > Hemiptera > Anthocoridae > Orius > Orius laevigatus. The sequence goes on from JAGWEN010000173.1 coordinate 4,288, forward strand.
AAATAGGTTAAATAAAAAAATAAAGAAATAAAATAAAAATGAAATATAAAATAAATAAAAATAAAAAAACTGTCTAGGAATAATTATATAGACTGCCTAGGCTAGAAAACCGTCTAAGACTCAAAAAATAAAATAAAATAATAATAAATAAAACCTAAATAAACACCAAAAATAAATAAATAATAAATAAAATAATAGCAGTCTAGGCATCTTTTTAGATGCCTAGATCAAAAAACAGTCTAAACTCATTAAACAATTAAAAAAAATGATTACAATTACAATATAAATAAATAATAAAAAATCAAATATAGTCTAGGGATTTTATAGACTCGCACTAAGTCGAAAACAGTAAACTTCATAAGATAAAACCTAAATAGCAAAGAAACAGAAAAACAGCCTAGGACATTGGTACTAGACTGCACCAGTAAACAAACAGTCTAAACACACACCTAAAACATCTAGAAATCAGTCTAGAATGCCACAGTCTTGCATAAACAAGTCTAAAATTGCCAAAAATTCTAAAAAACAGTCCAGGAATTTTATAGACTCCTTAGTAGAAAACAGTTGAAACTTCAATAAAAACAGTCAAGAGTGCCAAAATTGCTCCTAAAACAGTCTAAAATTCCTAAAAAATCTTGAAATTTTATAGACACATAGGATATCCAAAAAAGGGTTTTATGAAGGGGATTTGATTTTCAGCAATAAAAATAATACTTGTTTGTCCAGATATGGCAAAAAAAGGTGTCGGCTACCACCATGCCGGAATGGTGATGTCAGATCGATGTTGCATGGAAGAATTATTTCGATCTGGAAGTCTCCCAATTTTAGTTTCCACAAGCACATTAGGTAAGTTGCCACCTTAAATTTTCTTTCGCTGACCATTTTCCAGCCATGGGAGTCAACCTTCCTGCACATCTTGTCATAATAAAATCGACGGAATATTTCGCTGGAGGGAAATGGCTCGAATATTCGGAAGGGCAAATTTTGCAAATGGTTGGGCGTGCTGGACGGCCTCAGTTTGACACATCGGCGACAGCAGTCATCATGACCCGCGACACCTTAAAAGTTCGTCCAAAAAAAACTTTGTGTTTTGCCTTACTTTGAACTATTGGCTCACATTTAACCATTTTTTTAAAATTCTTTGTAGGAGAAATATCAAAGATTGACTTCTGGAAAGGACACAATTGAAAGCAGTTTGCACATAAACTTAGTGGAGTTTTTAAACAGCGAAATCGTTCTGGGCACCGTAACCGACGTCGCTGTAGCCATGCTCTGGATAAAATCAACATTTCTTTACATCCGTGCCTTAAAAAATCCAACCCATTACGGCATAAAAGCAGGACTCTCCAAACAAGAAATCGAATCCAAGCTTCAAGGTTCATAAATTATTTAAAACAATTATTAATTTTTTAAAAAGATCTTTGTTTGAGGAATATCAACGCTTTAGAAAAATACAATTTATTGAAAATATCAGGTTTCACTTGTACAGTCATACCGACTGAAAATGGACGAGTTATGGCCAGAAATTATATCGCATTCGAAACCATGAAAGTGTTCATGAAGGTAAAAAAGGAAAACTGGGGCTCAGGGGCGGACTGGGACCTTAGGGTGTGGGTGGGTTTTCAGTTAAGGGGCGCCCAGTTGGGGAAGGGGCTCTTAGAAAAATATATTCAGCAAAAATAGAGGTTCCCAAACTGTTTCACTGTGCCCCCCCCTATTAAGCAAATGAAAAACCTCCCCCCCCCCACTCAAAGTTTTGAATGTTAACTTTGAGGTTTTTGAAGGAAATTTGGGTTTTAAAATGTTAATTTTGACAAAAGAAATTGCATTTAAAACGTTGACTTTGAGATTTTTTGACAAAAAAAAATTTGCTCTATAACCATGATTTTGAGGTTTTTGACAAAAATTGTCAATTTAAAGTTGCTTTTGAGGTTTTTTGACAAAAATTAGGCTAAATAAATGTTGATTTTGAGATTTTTTTGACGAAAATTGGGCTTTACAAATGTTGATTTTGAGGTTTTCAGAGGAAAATTAGGCCTCATAAATGTTGATTTCGAGGTTTTTTGACGAAAATTAGGCTTCATAAATGTTAATTTCGAAGTTTTTTTTTTTTTTTTTTTGACAAAAATTAGGCCTCATAAATGTTGATTTTGAGGTTTTCGGACGAAAATTAGACTTCATAAATGTTGATTTTGAGGTTTTTGGACGAAATTTAGGCTTCATAAATGTTGATTTCGAGGTTATTGACAAAAATAGTCAATTTAAAGTTGATTTTGAGGTTTTTTTGACGAAAATTAGGCTTTTATAAATGTTAATTTCGAGGTTTTTTGACGAAAATTCTGCTTTACAAATGTTGATTTTGAGGTTTTTGACGAAAATTTGGCTTTGGAATGTTGATGTCGAGTTTTTTGGACAAAAATTAGACTTTAAAAATGTTGATTTCGAGGTTTTTTGACCAAAATTAGGCTTTTTAAATGTTGATTTTGAGGTTTTTACACGAAAATTAGGCTTCATAAATGTTGATTTCGAGGTTTTTTGACGAAAATTGGGCTTTAAAAATGTTGATTTTGATGTTTTTGACGAAAATTTGGCTTTGGAATGTTGATGTTGAGGTTTTTGGACAAAAATTAGGCTTCATGGCGTCTGCTGTAGCTCCTTTTACAATTTTTCTAGATACAAGGGCATGAACAAATACAAGAATTATTAAATTTAATATGCGAATGTCATGAGTTTCGAGATGTTCAGCTCAGAAGGAGCGAACGGACAACTTTGAACACCTTAAATAAGCACAAAATCCATAAAACGATTCGTTTTCCGATTGAAGGGAAGATTAAAACGAGCCAATCTAAAGTCAATTGGTATGGTTTAAATTCTTTTTTAATTTTCAGCTAATTTTTTATTTATAGTTTGATTCAAGCCGTCTTGGGCTCACTTCAAATTCCAGACCCGTCGCTAAATCGGGAATCTTCGGAAATAATGAGAGTTACCGAACGACTTCTTAAAGGTAATCAAAAAAATTGATTTGTTTTAAGCTTTTTTGTTTTTTTCTTCAGGCTTGACTCAATACTTATGGCAAAAAGACCATTTTCAAGCTTTATTATCGGCTTTGTTGCTTTATAAATGTACGACATGTAAATTATGGGAAAATTCAATTTTTATAACGAAGCAGTTGCCTGGTATCGGGACGGCGTTGAGCTCCCTTTTGGCTTCTGCATCCAAAACCACTTTTCAATCCATAATTGAATCCAACCCAAGGGATTTGGAAAGAGTGAGCAATTGAGGCGCTCCGAATACGAAGGGCGAACTCAACAAAGAATCCGATGTCAAGTTCGCCCTTCGTATTCGGAGCGCCTCAATTTTTGACAAGAAAAAAAAGTTTTAAACAAAAATTTAGATAATCAACCGACAACCCCCAATGGGTAACCAGATTCAAGAAGCAGCTTCTCGATTTCCTCAATACGATATTAAAATGGTGGCCAAAGTTTATCAAAAACAAGTCGAAGTGACAGTCGGAATTCAAAATATGGAGGACATCCAATTTACTTCGCATAAATGCATCCTTTTAATCGCCAATTCAGAGAATGTTTTGATCAAAAAAGAAAGACTTTGGTTGGTTCTTTAAGGGGCCGTGAAAACAGTTATTCAATGATAGCTCATAGAAAAATGATCCGATCTGGACCGGACTTTTTTTAAAATGAAGCTTATTTATTTCTCCGCGCATTCCACTAAACTTATTGTAATAAAAAATAAATCTTTGTAGTATGTTTAAATTTTTTTAAAAACTTTTAAAGAATTGTTTAGTGAAATGCGCTCCACATAACAAAGAACATAAGTATGCAAATTTTGAATCAATTCCGATGACTCAATCTTTAGTTATCATTGAAATACTATCTCAACAAATTTTGAATCACGCGGGTTTTTCAACGAATCAAAGACAAGTGGGCGGAGAGAACCGGCTCCTCCTGCCAATTGAAGGGGAGGGATAAGTTTTAAAACCCTCGTGTTATGAGGGTCGCCCCGCCCTCACGACAGGCGCTGGATGGGCCCTTAAGTTCGAAAATTTCCTAATTTTTTTTAGCGATGAAGCCATAATAGCACAAGGAGGAGAGTTTCAAATAAATGTTCGTGTAGAAGATTTCAAAAGTAAAGAACTAATTGCTTTTTTAATCAGCGAAACTGTCGGTAAAGTCAGAATCATAGTTGTGAACTTTTTGATCCAAAATTTTCAGTCGGGATCGATGTAAAAGTGACTTTAAACCTAAAAACGAATTTTTGCATCAAAGAGAAGCCATTTGGCTCACCTAAATCAGCTACAGCTCAAAAAGAACCAAAGAAACGAAATAAAAAACCGCCCAAGAATTTGTTGGACTACAAATTTGTTCCAAAAAAAGTCTTGCTGCCAGTCAAAGAAAAAACTGTTTCTCAATATTTCGAATCTGAAGAACTTGATATCAATGATATCGCTCGATGTGAGCAAGAAGCCTCCAATAAGTATATAAAACAAAAAAAGAAACAAAAAAATTGACATTTTTTTCAGGATGGAAGAATTAAAGTCAAAAACACAAAAAATAGGTTTAAAAAAATATTTTGAAGAACCCGATGTTATCAAGTTGCCAAACGTAGATGACAAGTCAAAAAGTGATGAAGAAAAAGGCGATTTAGAAGACAATGATACGAGTAACGCGATGATTATTGATGATTACATTGGTTACCATGGAGATGAAAAGGGCACAGAAGCTGATTTTGAAGATGATTGGAGATACAATTCGTATGATCATTTTTAGCTGATTTCCGTAGGAAAGTAGGCTATTGAGGAGGTCGTCACGGCGGCTCCCAGGCTAGAGGCTTATATATTCGTGATCAGGAAGCTCTGGGATCACAAAAATATAGGATGTTCCTTTCATGTTTATTTATATATATTTATTATTGTATATATTTTAAACATAGCTTACTTTTCTTTATTTCAAGCAGAGTTAAAGAAAATTCACCGGAGGTGTTTCCTGAAGAAAAAAGAGACAAAGACAGTCTAGATTTGTGTTTCGAGAATTCGGACTCTTCAGCAAACTCGAACAAAACCATTATTGTTGATGGTGTCGCCATAAATAAGAAAGGAGTTAAAACCCAACCAAATTCTGGAAGTTTAAACGGGTTAGAACAAAATAAAGTTAAAAAATCCGCTAAAACAAAAGTTATTATCGTAGGTTTGATATTGATGAGCTTTTTGGCTCTCAGAACTTTAGCAGCGAAGAAATGGATTTGAAAGGGTTCAACAAGGATCCGATCGAAAAAATGTCAGTAGAAGCAAGTGAGAGGTAAGAGTGGCTGACTTAGGCCATTTTTTACCACAAAAATTCTTTAGGGAGAGCTTGGACTTGCTATTCTCGAACTTTGATCATTTTCAGACACTTTTAGATTAGTTTTGACTATGAGCTTCCGGATTTTCATGAATAAAAGACTTTTAGATAAGCTTTGACATAATTTAACATTTAGTGAGAATTTCATGCCTAACGCTGGGTCGGATTTACCAGCCCAGGAAATTCTTACCCCCCCCCCCCTTTAATATAAAAAAAGTCTTAAAATGGTTTAAAAAAAAGAACAACAAGATAAAAATGAAGCTAAAAAGAGCCATTTTGTCGTAAAGGAACAAAATCCAGATATCAAGGGTCTCTCGTATTCAAAAAATTTCAAAAACCAAGCTAAAAAGGTCCACATTTGTTGTAAAGGAATAGTATCTAGTTAAAAAGGCCTCTAGTGTCGAAAAAGGTTCAAAAATCATGCTAAAGGGGGCCCTTTTTGGCTTGTTTTTTGATCCTGAGAGGCCCTTTATATCTAGATTTCTTTCCTTTAAGACAAATAAGGCCCTTTTTAGTTTGATTTTTTAAGGGGCCTTTTAATTAGATCCTATTCCTTTATGAAAAAGTAAGGCCGTTTTCAGCTTGATTTTTGGGCTCTAGGGGCCCTTTCAAGTAGATTTTGATCCTTTTTGGACACTGGTGCTTTCAAGTAGATTTTGATCATTTTTGGACCCTACGGGCCCTTTGAAGTAGATTTTGATCCTTTTTGGACACTGGGGGGCCCTTTCAAGCAGATTTTGATCCTTTTTGGAGACTAGGGGCCCTTAAAATAGATTTTGATCCTTTTTGGACACTGGGGGCCCTTTCAAGCAGATTTTGATCCCTTTTGGACCCTAGGGGCCCTTTGAAGTAGATTTTGATCCTTTATGGTCACTAACAGGGCCCTTTTAAGTAGATTTTGATCCTTTATGGTCACTAACAGGGCACTTTTAAGTAGATTTTGATCCTTTTTGTGGCTTTGTTTCTTAAAAAGGGCCCATCGTGTCAAAAAAAAAGTCAAGTTAAAAGGGCCCCTGGGCTCTAAAAAGCATCAAAAATAAAAAATCTAGTTAAAGTTAAGTGATAGTACTAGAATCTACCAACAGATAGCATGAACTGGATGAGAAATATTCAAAGAAATCAGTTTTTTTTTTAGAATAAAATAATTCCTAATTTTTTTTAGAATGACAGAAGATGAAAAGCCTCAAAATCCGACCAAGCCCTGTGTCACATTGTAAGTCTTCTACCGTTTACAATTTTTATCATAATCAATTTTCAGAAAAGTCGATATAAAAAAATTGGATAAAAAAGTTCAAGACAGTATCTCATACTTCGCTTCTAAAGAAAAAGAATACAGAGGATTCAAAAAAGCAATGATTTTCGAAATGGCTGGAAGGTAATCAAAAAATTTTATTCAACCCAAATTTCTCATTTTCGGCCAAAAAAGCGCCGCACATTTCCTCAACTTGCGTCCACTTATTCTCCCCCATTCGACACATCACAGACAAATTTTCCACAAATTTTAAACATTTTTTAAAATATTTTAAATCAAAATAATTCAAAGATCGTATCGTTTTTAACATGATCGACACAAGAAAAAAAATTGTCGACCTCAAAATCGGCAAAACTTGAATCATTTTCAAATAATTTTCTCGCCCTCGACTCCTCATTTTTTTCTCGACCCAATCTTTGTACCGAACTCGACAATTTTCCTCAACATTTTTATTCATTTCTATAATCTTGTTTGAAATTAAATTCAACTGTTGTACAGCATGAATTTCACTTTTAGGCCTAAACAATGTCTCAATTTCAATGTCGACCAATCTAGAAACGTCTTCTAATTTTTGAACCTCAACCCCAGGAAAATCCCAATCTAAATTTTCCAAAATACTTCTTAAATCGTCCATAAGTAAAGGAAGAACGTGAAATTTTGATTTATAAATGGTATTTTTGTTTTTAAACATTTTGTCAAAACAGCAAGAAATTGTGTAAAATGAAAACTGGACTAATGATGGAGAGACGGATTCTATTTCGTCGTGGCCGATTCTATCTCGAAGTCTTGGACCTTTAGGATGGTTAAATAAATCCAAAAGCATTTCCAAATTCGAACCTAAAATTTGAATCAAACAATTTTTCGTGTTCTTATATTCGGGTGCAAGCATGTCATCCATGGTGATGTAATAATCGTTCGTATTTGCTTTTATACAGTCCAAAGAATGATTTTGACAAAAAACGAGACGTAAAATGTGTTCAAAAAGGGGCAAAATTAAAATCAAACAATTGAGGTTCAAGTCGATCGAATTCCAATAAAATTGTTGAGCTTTAGGCACGGGGCAAGGCAAAAAACGAAAATTAGGAACGCTAAAATAATAATTTAAGGTAATTCTTTCTCTTCTTGTGAATTTTTCACCATTTAGATACTTTTTTAAGTCAGTGCTTGTAGAATTGATGAGCAAAAATAATGTCGAGATTAATGAAGGTTTGAGTTCGCCATAAGAAATGAATCCGTGCCAAGAAATATTTCTGATGTTGATCCCTTTGACGTTTCCGAGTAGAATTCGCAAAATATGTATTTGGACTTTTCCGAATATTTCTTGTAATTCTTGACCGAGTAATAAATCTTTGAGGAGAAAAGGAACTTTGGGGTTTTTGAGGTGGAAGACGTCGCCGAGAAATCGTTCGAATTGCGAGGTCAGTTTGAGGACGACGAGAAGATCTTGTCCTTTATTGAGCCACTCGTAGAAACTGTCAAGTTCTGGAAAAAACGGACTTTCGATGTGTATTACACGTGTCTTTTTATGGAGATATTCCATGAGAGGCCATAATAGGTCGACTTGTCGTTCCAAATCGTCTGGCTCGCCCGAAGCGTTCAAGTATGAGTCGATTTTTGACCAGTTGAAACTCAAATCTTTGTTTAAACACTCGGAAAAGAATTCATCATCATTTTGGACGTTTTCGTTGGTTAAAAGACGTCGGACGTCGTCAGAAAGATACGTTTCACATTCGAAAAACATTTTTCAAAAAGAAAGAAGCATGCACAAGAAAGAATAATGAAGTAAACATTAGAGAAGGTTATAATTTGTTATCGATAAACGTTATCACTTATCATGTTTAGTGTGCAAGGATACTAAACACAAACACCCCTTTAGGGTTTTTAGTATCGTTGGTAATGTGTACATGGTGTGTACCAACTACCACTAAAGGATACCCGGTGTTTTTCTTTTCTTTTCTTTTTTTTTGTACGAAATCGGAACCGAAGCAGCTAAACCAGCGGATTCCAAACAAACCGCATCAGCAAACGAACCTTCATCCTCACGAATTCATCTTCGCACAGCAGAGATAAGATGCCCTTTGCCTCGAAGATCTGCAAAATTAACCGCCGATGCCCTCGCATCAATAATAGCGCCGAATGCCGCGAGAAAGTCGATCCCTAAAATACACTGATCCTTTATGTTCGCAACAATCGTGTCATAAGGGCAGCGTAGACCTCCATCTAAACGTACGTCGACAGCAGCAACGCCATCAGTTACGATCTATTGACCTGTGCCTGTATGGAGCGACGTAGACAGACTACGGATGTGATGCTTGGCAAGATTGCGGTTCAAAATCGATCGAGCGGCACCATTCTCCACCACGAACACACAGGGGGTGTCTCCCACAAACCCCTTCACAGCAAACGAGGATGACCCCACAATGTTTAATATCATTGAATTTTCTTTATGTCTGTGTCTTTTCTTGTGTCTGCGATTGACCGTCGCAATCGTAGACGTCTGCAGAACGGTCTCGCACTGTAAAGCCGAAATCACAGCTTCATCCGTGGTCTTCGGATTGGTAGGCGCCAGCATAGCGCGAACGCGCTCATCGGCGATGCCGTTCAAAAAAAAAAATATATCGCCTGGCTGGTCGCTATCACAGATCCTGCAATTGCCCTAACAGCCAAACGCTCAACTTCAGCAGCGAAAGTGCTTCCCCTTCTCCCTGTCGACGCGAGTTTAACTCCGCGTATAGAAGCCGTTGGCGCAAAGCGCAGCCAAACCTCGCTGCGAGCGCAGCAGACAACCCGTCGAAATCAAAATCGGAAGAGCCAAATCGCTCCAAAAGCAGAAGTGCCGGTCCTCTTAACAGCTAAGCCAACTGAAGGGCTTTCTCATCGTCGTCCCAGCGGTTGAATCTGGCGAAGATGTCGAAATTTACCTTAAAATCCTCCCAAAGAACCGAACCGTCATACGTCATCGGCTTACCTGAGATTTGTTTTCCGCGACGGGGTATCAGACGAGCATCTTCCGGGGTCTCCCCACCGGACTCTGCGTCGTAGAACTCATCCGACATGTCTTTTTGCTTTGTTTTCTTCTGACACCAAACGTAATAAAAATATAAGTGTTTCTTCCAACATTACATTTTATTAATGATTTATTCTCATAAATCATATGTTTCTTCACAATATTATGGCCCGAGGACCATAGTAGAAGACAGTTGAAATCGCCTAAGCGGTTCTGAGACTCTCCTGAGGGACTTAAATGGAATTTAGTGATCTTAGGAAATAACAGCTGGAGATGGTCGAAATTGATCAAAGGAGCTGCTCATGAACTGAAAAATCACATTTGACAACAGATCAAACCCGCATACGAAGAAGAAGCTACTTCTTAGGGCATTGATGAAATTAATTTTAGATTTTTTCGGTGAAAATCACGTGGTTTGAGTTGATATATGTACTTGATTAATATAAGGCTATGAAAATTTTTAGCTGATTTCGAGAGGAATTGAAGCTATTGTGGTCTGTGCGATGGAGGCTCCGGGCTTAGAGACCCATTTTATTTTACTGCGTAATGAGGACATCAAAGATAGGATTAGGGAAAGCCTTTCCGATGGAAATCCGCTGCTTCTCGAGGCCTTTTTTTTCAGCCTGCTTCTTCACCGCTACGTACTGCAGGAGCCCCTTGCCTCACCCCCTGCATCAATCGTACATTCAAATTTATTTTAATTTTCTATTGAATAGAATCTGTTCTATTGAAATATGTATAAGTTTTAGCGGATTTCTTTCTTTTGTTTTTTTAATTGAATCAATTTTAAGTTTTCCATTCTTTTGATTTTATAATTTTCTATTTAATTCTATTCTAATTAGGTATACAATAGTACTGTAAGACTACTGCCCCCATTGCAATATGCAATTTCTTTCAGAAAATCTACCTAAAACGAGAATCTACGTGGTTTAGCAATTATAAATAAACAAAACTGTGAATGCTTGGGTGAGTTTTCCTTTCCTCGCCTTTCCAGTGCTGAGTGCACTCACCGTAGAACATACAGGTACGTAGGATAGGGCGTAGGATATATATTACTCTGTGGCTTTCGCTGTCTTGTCGCTCACTGAACCACCCGAATATAGCCTTAGTGAAGAATGCAGGCTGGAAAAAAAAAATTATAGAAACGATAATAAAATTGAGTTCTAGAGGAAGAAGTCGAAAACCTTCAGAGCAAGAGATTTTAGAGACTCCTATCCTCGCAGTCGAAAACATTGAGAAAGCAAGATCTGAATATTTCCCCTCTTCCTCACCGTTGAAATTCTCAATATTGGACGACTTGGACCATGGCCATTCAAGCCACCATCCTGCCGTTCAAAATGGCCAACTCGCAACTTTTACTCCGTCATTCGACCAGAACGAGAGCTTCACGGACGAAACCCCTTTTTTCAACTCGCACTTCCCACCCGAAATGCAACTTGAACATAATTTACAAACGAAATTCACAAATCGACGTCGTTGTACGCCAGATGAACAATTTCTACCGTTTGAACCACAATACGAACTAAATTCCCAGTTCGAACTAGAGCCTTCTCGAAACTCGCAGTTTAACGTTCCTCCGAAACCTGTATTCATCCAAAACCAGCCAAAGAATCCCCAAGTGTTCAACGAACGGGAAAACGATCCTTTCTGGCTCAGCCAGAATACAGAATTTGGAAGCCAGGCGTTCGAGAGGAGGTTCAACGAGCAAAACTATCACAAAAATAAACCGAACGTCTTCCCTTGGAAAACTCAATATAAAAATTCCATCAAACGAAATTACGAAGAAGTAGAGCAAGAAACACCAATCGTCCAATCAGAAAATGCCAGAGACTTCAAAAAGCCCAACTTGAAATCAAGTCAGTAATTTTTGATTTAATTTTTAAAATTATAAATTATTTTTAGATTATGTACACCAAGTGAAAAACGTTTCTGAAAAAGAAAATTCACTTCAGTTTCACCTTGAGAATAATTCATCTTCTAATTTTTCAACCAGAATTCCATTTAAAGCGAATAGTTCGTTTTTCATAAACAGACCATCTCAAAGTGAGCTTCGTTATTAATCAAGCGAATTGAATCTTCTTTTTAGGTTTAGGCCATTCGAGTCAAAAAGTTGAAGAATTTTCAACGAGGAAGTCATTCGTCGGAAGTTCGCCTGGCGGAGTCAGCACCCATTTGTCAAGTATGCTTCTAGAATTTGAGGTCGAAATAATATTTTTTAGGCCTACTAGGGAACAGTTCTCAAGTATTCCATTGGGGTACAAGGCCCCAATCACGATCCTCTGGCGAATCCGGCTACTTCACCAATTTGGGAAAATACAGCTCGTAATAAAGGAAAACAATAAAAATTCCATTTATGCCCCTTAGTCCCAGAACATCTTCTGTGATTTGAACCGTTCTTAATACGGTCTGCGAATCATCAGACATTCCCATCACGATTTTCAACCATCTCAAACCTTAAGGTTACAAGAAAATCACGAAATTCCATTTAGGCCCCTTAGACAAGTCCCAGAACCGATTTTGAAATGATATTAACTATGATCCTCGGCCCCTAGGACTTTCCCGTCACGATTTTTAACCATCTCAAACCTTCAGGTTCCGAGAAAATCACGAAAATGCCCTTTATGCCCTAAGCGAAGTACCAAAACCGCTTTCTCGATTCAAGCCATTTTCAATAGGCTTCTACCTGGTGAAACAAAAGCTCTAAATACCAAGTCTCGTTTTCGAATTTTCGCTCCACGGATGTAGAAAACAAACTAGTTGTTTAGATAATTTTTATTTTGGACCGGTTTCGACGAACTCGTCGTCATTATCAACAAAACTACTGGGACTATAAAAAGGAGGGGTTGGAGGATCAAAAGGGGTTTTTCGAGCCATTATAGAAGAAATAGCGTCTGTGGCTTGAAGATCAACGAACGAAGGGGGGGCTTGGAAATAACCTTTTAAGTTGACACCCCCAAACATCAGTGTGCAAATTGAATTCAAGGAATTATCCCTCTTTTTGTACGGGGTTTTATTAAGAGTCACCACCCTCCGCCTTCAACATTACCTATATAGTTAATCATATACATATATCCCTTCAGAGTGAATGCAAGCCCCAATTAGCTGACTTTACAGCACCTCTCGCTTTGTTGGCACTTTTATGAACATCCTTTTCACAACTGCAGTAGTGAAACTCTCGTTATTTCTATCGATTTTTCCACAAGTGAGAAAATTCTTATTTTCCCAATGAAGTCTATAAAACGGACTAAGAAAATGACAAAGTGCGGGAAGGGTCGAATGGAGGGGAGGAGTCCGAACTGTTCTAACTATAATCGATTATTTCTTTTTCGCCGTCATGATTAGTCACACCCTAGACAACTCTAAATGTAGGGGAAGCCCCTACATTTTAACTAATTTAGCGTCTTATTCGTAAAATCGTATCAACCAATTTGTCAGATTTCATAGGCTTTTGCTTTCTTAACTTCCCGCTTTCTTGGATAATTTGAGGTAGATCCTAAAGTACAATTGTATGACTTCTTTTCTCTTTTTTCCGCTCCCGTGTCCCTGAAGCCTTTGGCGAAAGGGTTATTATCAATTTTTAGTTGCGTTATCTGAAAAGAAAAAATTTTTGAAAAAAAAATGAAAAATTATAGGAACGTGGTGGCGTTCTTGTATGCGAATTACCTTTTCATTCTGGTAGGCAGTGACGGCAATGAACTCGGTTTCTTTGAAAACATAAGTTCTGAACGTCGAATAAGGTAGTTTGTGGATGTCGTTCGCCCTCACGAGGTGAAACCTAGGTTGGTATTTGTGCATCGAATTCAATATCATATGTATATTTCAATATTTTGAGTTCAAACATTTTTCACCAATTTTTGCTTTGATTTTGTGAATATGGTATTCTTCCTTCCATTCTAACAAACGACCTTTTCTTTCGAGCTCTGGGAATGTTGTCCGGTCTTCGGAGAACAAGTGGTCGGTTTCGAGGATGTGGTTTTTAAATTCCGAAAATCTCGTCGACGATGTTCTTTTATTCGATCGCTGAAAGCTCTTCCGGTTTGGCCCACGTATGCTGCTCCGCATCTGCAGTTCAAACAGTAGACTCCCGATCGACTCCATATGTCTACCTGATCTTTGCTGTTTCCGAATATGGTGCCTAAATTTCGTTGGCTCTTGTATGCGACTTTGATGTTGTTTTTCTTCAGGATGGTTCCTATTTTGTCGCTTAGTCCTTTAATGTATGGAATACAGCAAAAATCTTTAGTGTCAGAGGTGATAATTGTGTTGTCGACTGAAAGACAAATTTCTGCATTCTTCTTTGGAGAAGTTTGTCAATCGCTTCTATTTCAAATCCATTTCTGACTGCTAAGTGGTGTTTAATAGTGTTGATTTCCTGATCATATGACTCTTTTGAGAGGGGTGTCCGAATGAGGCGGTCCAAGTGCCTGGTGAATCCCGCTAGTTTTTGGCACCATGGGTGTTCTGAGGTTGCATTGATGGTGATGGTGGTGGGTTTCCTGTATATGTTGTATTTTATTTTGTTGTCCTCGATTTCTAGGGTGAGGTCTAAGAAATTCAGTTTTCTATCATTTTCAATTTCCATCGTAAAGTTTATACGATTATGTAATCCGTTAAGGGCATCGAGAAAACTTTCCAGTTCTGTAGCAGTCACATTCCATATACAGAAGATATCATCCACATAGCGTGTCCAAAAGAAGATTTGGTTCGTCATGTCGTTGTACTCTCTGAATAGAGTTGTCTCCAGATCGTTCATAAACATTTCGGCACATATCGGGGATAATGGTGACCCCATAGGGAGCGAGTCGGTGACATAGAATTTGTCGTTGAATTTTAGATAGTTTGCAGACATGCATTCTTGTAGAAGGTTTTTCATGTCTCGTATGATCAGGGGGTTTACTCTATTTTTAAAAAGATGTTCAAGTATTATGTTCATACATTCATCTTTCGGTACATTCGTGAAAAGGTTCTGTACATCAAATGAAACCATTATTGCGTTATCTTGGAGTGTCAAGTTCTGAGTTTTTTGGATGAAGTCCGTTGAATTTTTGACTCCGTAGTCACTTGAGAAGTGTGTATATTCCAAAATTTTTGAGTGAAGTAATTTAGCTATTTTTCTAGTGGGAGATTCGATGAATGATACCACCGGTCGGATCGGTGTATTTGGTTTATGCAATTTAAGTAGACCATATAGAAGAGGTGGTCTCGGGTTCATTGGTACAAGTGTCTCTAAGGCAGATTTATTGATAATCATGTCGCAAACCGCTAAAGTTTCTTTTAGCTTCTTTTTAACCGACTTTGTGGGGTCGGACTTTATTTCATTAAAATGATTATCTTTTAGGAAACTTTCCGTTTTTGAGATGTAGTCCGACTTATTCATTATGACCAGAGTGTTCCCTTTATCTGCTTTTGCCACTATTGAATTATTCTTCCTAATCTTCCTCTTGACTAAGTCCATTACTTTTGGGTTTATATTTTGATAATGCTCTTAAACATTCAATTTTCGACTCCTCTTTTAAGGTTGGGCAGCTATCAATTCTGGAAAATATGTCTACCGCAATGTTTTCATTGAGAAAATTTGCTGGTACTTTAATGCCCATTTCTAGCACAGATTTTTCTTTATCTGAAAAAACTGTAGTCGATAAGTTTTTGATCCTGTCGTAGAAGGAAAATTCCAGAGGAGGTAATGTTTCTCTTGTCACATTCTTTTGAGTTTCTTAAGCTTTCTGTTCAAAGTACAAAATGTTAAAAATAAAATAAATTTTTATTTGGGTCAAAAGAATATTTACAATTAAATATAATTAGGTCTTTGGTTCGGCAGAAACGTTTGTTTTTTTAAATAGAAATTAAATATAATTTGGTGGTGGTACGGGAGGGAGGTATGGTTGGTAGAAAGGTGGTAGGTAAAATGAAGGGTAAGGCATGGGGAAGTGAAGTGGGTAAGGCCAGAGGCTGTGGGGGTAGAAGGGGGGCGGAGGGATGCCGGAGATGAGCGGAACTGAGGTTGTAGGGGGCGGCGTCGAACGTGAAGACTGCGACGAATCGGGACTCGGAGGCGGCGAAACGGACGTGACGGAAATCCCGCTGTCGTCCTGAAGGAACTTCTTGTCTTCCACGCACACCTTTTTCGCCTTCTCCTCTTTAACGGGGCTCTCGTCGTTTTTTCGTTTCGAGCGCGCCTGCCCGTTTTCCCGGAAGCCTTTAGCGAACGGATTGTTGTCGATTTTGAGTTTCGTTATCCGCTCGTTTTGGTAGGCGGTCACTGCTATGAACTCTGTCTCTGGGAACGTTATCGTCAAAGTAGGACTCCAGTGTAGCGCCAAAATGTCGGACGTCTTGATCACGTGGATTCTCGGCAGGTATTTGTGCATTGACGTCAAGACCATCTAAAAAAAGAAGGTTTAGTACCTAAAATTTTGATAAAGCAGATCACTTACGTTTCCGGATCGGTCGAGCGTGTTGTTGGTAAGTTTGACTCTGTGGAAGCTAACGTCTTGAGACATCCAGGAAGCTCCAGTCGCCGGCGAGTCGGGATGTACGAAAACCCTCGTCGAAGAATGCGTCTGAGGTTCAGCCCCTCCGCCCGTTATCCATTCCGACGAGGTAAACTTATAACGGTGATTTGACGAGAGAGCGACTTCGAAAAGAACGAAATATCTATCTTCGGGTGATAAACCACTCAAACTCAACCTCATCGATGGGAACATCCTCCTGAAAACGAAAAAAAAATCGTGAATTATCGAAATGGCGCCTTGTTTTCCCCCTTTTATCTCTTTAGGTGGTCGAGATCGCTAATAGAGCCATAGGAGGGGCAACGAGATGAAAATCAGAATGGGGGGGCTGGGGTTTTTTTAGTGGGGACCACCTGCCTGGTAATTACCTTGCCTTACATCACTTCCCTCCTCTTTCCAAACAGAGTAATGTCTATAATCAACTGTTGAACAAACATTCGACTGATAGATTACCCCTCCCGGGCCCCCACAGGTATCCCCCTCGCCGTCTTAGGACACTTCTTTATAAATAATTGATGAACAAGGGTACACCCCTCTGTATCCGTTCTACCCAATTCAACACAAAAGCAATTATTTTTTTCTTTCTCCAACCCTTGTCACCACTTGTCTTGTTTCCTCGGACGAGTTTAACATGCCATACATCATCGCAAACGACTATATAAACGACCACATTCGCAGTTACAGCATCGATTTCAGTGTTTTTGCTTCTAAGATTGAGATCTTAAGCACATAAAACTCAATTTTTGATTCAGCCACACCCCCTAATATAAAGTGTGATTATTATCGGACTACGTGACCAAAAAAAAATTTTTTTTAATCGGCTCGTTGATAATTCATATTTAACTATCAAAGTCTGTCTAGCATGAAAGAGGTAGGAGTGGTTGGACCTACCGCACTGGGCGATATCAAGGCTTGTTAACACGAACCAGGTGGCGCCTATCCTTCGAAACAGGTCATTAAGAGGCGCGATGGTATTGCCTCGAGTCTAGAAAAAGCTTGAGAGGGAAAAAAAAAGAAGACATGCAGGAGCTTTCGTAATAAATTATTTTGGGAGAATTTTTTTCCTCTGACGTGTACGGTTTTGATTTATTTTGTGATGACGTGTTAAAATACCTCATACAATATGGGAATCGTTCGGCGTTTTTGGCTTGACTAGATTTTGAGGGCCCAACTACATCCATATTCTCGCTTTTTGGACCAAAATCAAGCGTCTAGAAGACGTTTCGTCGAGGGGAAAGCGAAAGGCGAGACTTGGCTGCTAAGAAGCGGTTAGGAGGTGTTTCCGGACTTAGAGAGGCGTGACTAGAAAGCTTTTTAATAAATTATCTAATTGCAAAGGGGGGTGACGAGACGTGTAAACGTCGTCCCACCCCGTAAAGAAAAACCTTTAAGGGTGTCGTTAAAAGCATTGGAGACAAGGGCGAACGTCGCCGGGTCCGGAACCGTCGGTTAAAACAAGGCGAAACCATCGAAGAAGTCATCACCGAGATAATCGAGGTTCAAAAATGCAAAGAATTGAAGGCGTCTATGCTCTGGGAGACTATTTGAATATCAACAAGCTCTTAACTTTCACTTAAAAGGGTTAGGAGAAGGGAGGTTGATGGAAAAAAGAGGGCAGGCGCCACTTGGGGGTCGAGGGGTTTTGTTTTATTGTCTTTACGCCCCGCAGGCGCCTTTACGTTTTTCTCTCTTTTCCAACACAAAAAAGAAACCCCTCACGGATCACTTTAGAAGGCACTTTATTTGTGGCCTCGACCGCAAAATCTCCTTTCGCTTCTTCCCCTTTTGTCAATTACCGCTCGGATGATCGCATTCTTTAGCCCGTAGTGTCCGCCGATGGACAATACCGGCGGACAAAAGAGTAAAAAAGGGAAATTAGAGAGGGTGGGAGAATTTAACTCGAGACCATAATAGAAAAGACGTAAACGAGACCTTTTAACACTTAAATTTTTCTTTCCTTTTAACACTTTTTCGGGGTTGCCAGCGAATCACCATTTCCAACTCCGCATTTTCACTATCTTTTAAATTTAAAAACTGAAAATTTCGGTTTCGACCCCTTTTTGATTGGTTTGGACGCTTTTTACACTGATTGGACCTCTTTTCAAGTGGTTTGGACTCCTATTAGCTTGTTTGTAGTAATCGGTCCCCTTTTTAAGTGATTAGGACCTGTTTTGAAGTAGTTTGGACCTCTTTAGTCCAACTCGTTTTGACTATTTTGGACTCCTTTAGCTTGTTTGGACCCTTTTTTACTGCGATTGTTTTCAAGTTGTTTTGGCACTTTTTGACTGGTTTGGACTCCTTCCACTTTGTTTGGGCCTTTTAGAGGATTTTTCAATCAGTTTAGACCCCTTTTAGCTTGTTTGGGCTCTTTTTTTAGTGTTTGGGCCTCTTTTCAAATTGTTTGAATCATTTTTTAATGGTTTATACCGAAGTGGGCCAATTTGCAAAGAATCGCATAGACTGGCGTCACTACTAATTTTGGTCCAAATCTCCTTAAAGGTTTCCAGTTTGGGCACCAATGTTTGGATAGCAAATTCGCTACCAATTGCCCAACCTGGAGCTATTTCCGATAAAGATTTAGTCGCTGGCAAACCTTCACTTTTTGAATTTTCTTTATTTTTAAAATAGAAAATTTCTCAGAAGGTATATTTCAAAACATAATGGACTTAACGATAATCCGCTGTCAAAATGGGCATTTTAAAATCCAATTATGATATTCTTGTAATTTAATTAAGGGACATAAATTCGAAAAAAGGCGTTGAAAATTGGGGGATGAAAAGAGGGAAGTTTTTTTTTTCGGGTGGGGCAGTCGAGACAAGTTAGTGGCGCCTCCCACGTGGTGCCCCTGTCGACAGATCTCTCACCACTAATTACATCCCTCCATTTTCATTAAGTCATATGTGGAATTGGGCAATATGGCGGAAGGTAACTCCTGGCTCCTTTCTTGTTTAGAACGTTTAACGACGTACTTGAAATGATTCCGACTCGTAAATCGGGTGTTTAAAGACATAGGGGTCCCTCTTGATGCTTTTCGATGAGGCTCCTACAAGTAGGAGACTGTTTAAAGATGCCGACACAAGATTAGCCCTCATAGCAGGACGGTCATGTGGGGATAGTCTAGCCGGCGGCAGTTTTATCGCACATTTAAAGAGTCCCACCCCGGCTTTTCTTTTACCCCCACGACTTTTTATTTACTTACAAGTTACACCCTCAAAGGTACCGCCCCATATGTTCGAAAACGCTTTTTCCTCTTACCTTCCAGATTTCGTAATTATCATCTCGGTCCCTTCTTTGTGAAATTGTTTCCAGAGGTTGTCGTTTTTAAGTTCGACTTGCACTTTTCCCATTTCCGGGTGGTAGACTTCACGGATCGCCCTCAGCTTTTCCTCTTCCGATATCCTGTTAACAAAGGAATCATTAGTACACTGAATAAAAAGCAACGTGTCGCACATGTTATTATGCCTAAGTTCTAGGACATTCCGTTTTCGCATAGCAACGTTTAAAAAGAAAACATTTTCACATCCCACTATTTAAAAAAAACTTTGACCTTCAATATCTCCTGAACAGCTTGACCGATTTTGACTTTTGAAAGCTCATTAGACGCAGAATTTAATAATGTTTAATATTTTACATCGTGGTTTTGTCGCTGGAACCCATATTTTTCGAGCTAGAGGTCAAAAACCGAAAAAAGTGTCATGTTGAGGCCGTTTTTTCAAAATGGCGGACGAAGCACGGTGGTGAGGGAGACTTGGATTTAGAACTATGGTTCACATTTTTAGTGGTTACCCCCTTTTTTCGACTGGAGTTACAGCTTAATTTGACTATTTTGGCTTTCGAAAGTGGTCCCAATACCTGGAAGGTATGCTAGGTTAATCTACCCTATATCCAGCTCCAAAAAATGTCAAAACAGACTTCAGAATCACTTAACTCGGAATCTCGCGAGTCGCGGACCTCAAGAGTCCTGAGATCCCCTTGTTCGTCGGTCAAAGGTTTAAGCCCCCCACAGAAGCTTCTTATAGGTTAAAAAGGGTCAAAGTCCACCTAAAAAGTGACTTACTTGTTCAATTTTTCAAATGGACCTTTGATTAGGAATGGTTAGAACTATGTAATTGCGGACCATTCGATCCAGAAAAATTTTAGGTAGATTTCTTTCAGAAAATCTACCTATTGCAATGGGGGCAGTAGTCTCAGATTCAAAAATTTTTGTGATAGGTTTTCATTTCAGACCCCCTGGACCCCCAAACCACCCTCAACTCAAAAGTTTATATATATATATATGTATGTATATATGTATATATGTATATATGTATATATGTATATATTCGCACGATAACTTGAGTAATTTTTACTTGACCAGCATGAAATTCGGTATTTAGGGCTTTTAAACTAATAGAATTTATGAGTTCGTTAACGGCTGAAATCGGACCAGCGGTTTTGGTACTTTACTTAGGGCCTAACCTGCGAATCTCGCAAACCGTTCATCCAATCGCTTTAAAACTTAAAAGTAATGTTATGGGGATGGCTAAGAAAGATTTAAAGTTGGTTTGGATCAGCTGGGCGCAATAGATTTGAACCTAGGTAAAAAAGAAATTTTTTGAATTTTTACCGGGAAACAGATGATTTTTTTTTTTCTTCGAATTATAGAAAGTTCTAGATCTAAACATCTGAAAGAAATCTACCTCTTTAGTCCTGCTGCCGCGGGACTCATTTTTTTTTAATTATCCTCAGACGAAAAAAAACAAAACCATTCATTGCAAATAATAATCCATAAATAAAATTTTAAAATGTGTGAAATTCCATATATAAAATCGTTTTAAATACCATTTTGAACTTTTAATTATTGCAAAATTCATTAGGTTTTCAGATTTTTTCAAATTATAATTTAATTTATCAGATTTCCGTACAAAGACCCTATTGAAGTGGTCGTCATGGCTAGAGGCCTACATGTTCGTGATCAGGAAGCTCTGAGGATCACGAAAATATAGAGGCTCCTTTCAGATTTGTATATTTATAGTAGGTACATGTCCATCGTATAACTAGAGCAATTTTGGCTTGAAATTGATGAAACTCTGTATTTATGACCTGAAAAAAGTGAACCTGAGAAAATGTTTGGGATCACTGGTTCTGGTACTTAGGGGAGCAAGTGCAATTAATTGATTTTCTTGGTGAATAGTCCATCTATTGTGCATCTATTAGAGCGCTAATGTTTTGGAAGAATAAAATTAAATGAAAAAAAAACTTACATATTATAATTTATCCTTTGAATGCTAAAACGACGTAAAATCCTTATTATAGGTCAGACACCCCACACTGTTAACGGACAGAAAGCAGACTGAAATGCGGGTGCATGAACTAGGAAAAGGTCTTGAGGTGAGATCCCCTCTTCGGAAATATCGGGAGACGGCCGCTTTTTCCATTCGGGATTGGGCGAGAAGCGGTCACGCCTTTCTATTCTTCTCCTCCCACCCTTTCGGAAACGCAGATCTTCGATGAGGGTTGAAATAGACATGGCGCCACCATTTTTAAACCCTCGTTCAAATCATGTTTACCTCCTAAATTGCGAGGAAATAATGCCACCAACTGAGGGCGTAATTGGCTCTCAAGTACAGTTATCTGAGGTTATCAGTCGCTGCTTACTGTTAGCATTTAGCAAGTAGGTAGGCGAATACATATAAGTTTCGCCATTTAAACCCGTGTCTGCATTTATGTGTTGTTTGATGAATTGCAGGAAGTTTAATAACGGGCATCCTAAAGAAAAAGAAGAACAAAAAGAAACTTTCTTTCGAACTGAATTTCACTCCTTTTTTTGAAAACAATGTCCTGAAATAAACCCGCATACCGAAATATTTTGAAAATTCGTCTAATTCCTATAAACACCCCGTCGATTTGTTAATTAGTCGAATTTTAAAATAAGCTTGTTACTTAAGTTTTACTTAAGAACGTAAACAATGGCTTGGGGTGAAAGTATTTAACCCGGACGTCGTATACGAACCGCTTTCGAAAAAGAAAAAAAAAAAAATTAATTTAACAGAAATATAAATAATTTTTAGGAGGGTTTGTTCCTGATCAGGATGATCTGAGGATCGTGATGACCGCTTTCGAGGATCGAAGGTTTTCGTTGACGTGTCGACCGATCACGAGTTTCAAAAGTTGCAAAAGAGGTCATCGGAAAGACTTGAATTTCGATGAGTTTGTTGTTTGTGTTGAATTTGGGGGCAGGCTCTAATCGAGCCCAAGAGGAAGGGGGATTACCTGATGTCCAGATATTGAGCCCTTTCCACCGACCGCACTGATAAGCCGAGATGTTTGGAAATGTGAAGTGAGCCCACCTTTGTTATCGAAGGAGACTTTGACCTACCTGTTTACATACGAAATTATTTGGTACTTACCTATAATTTTTATGAAGTCAGTGCAAGAAAGAAATAAGAATATATCGATCAATGTAATATTGGGACAAAGGGGAAAAACTTGGTTAGAAGTAGATCGCTACGGATTTCGAAAACACATGGATTTACTTTCTGGCATAATTAGATAGAGATAAGTTTCCTAATTTATTATTAAAAATTTTTTATGCATCCGAGAAGAAGCACTAGGTGAAACCATATTATGTACTACGAAAAACTGTATTAATTTTTTACATTTTTGTACATATTATATTGACCATGTTCATATTATATTGTAAGCATATTATATGTATTGTATTTTGAAAATTTTATTTCTATTGATAAATGTATATTGAAACACAGTTTTTTTTTTATTAATCTTGAAACATGGTACATATTACCATCTTGAACTTTTATAGGTAAATAACCTATGGGCTCATTTGGTAAGCCTCAATCGTGGGCTCTTTTGGATAAAAATGCAGTGGGCTCTTTTGGTATATCTCACGGAGGGCTTATGATAGGGGTGGGCTCAGTTGGATAAAAGTTATTTGGGCTCCATTAGACGTCGCCCGAATTTGGAGTGGTTCGGGCCGGCGAGTATAGCAGAGGCCACAATATTTCATAAGCGCTAATCACTAAAAAAAAGGGTGCATGAAAGAGGAAGTGCATTTCCCAAGGATTCTCTGAAGGAAGAAGAAGTCCAAAACGAGATCAACCTAAAAAGGCGAAAAAGTATGAAATCGTCGATATCTCGGGGCGTTGGAGTTGGCCTCATGAGCGAGGACTAAATGATAGTGAAAGGTCAGTAGAGAAGCAATGGGATTGGGCAAAAGTGATCAATGTTGGGCAAAGTATCTAAAATGTCTTTTTATAAGCTTGTTTAGGTATAAAAAACTACTTAAAATTGACTAGTAGAATTAAAATTAAAGTTAGTTTATCGCTACGATCCCTAGGATGAATGTGCCCATCAAAAACAAATTTTTATCCCAAAAAGTGCTCATATTAATTGACGGTTTACAAAATTTTGGAGTTTATTAAAAAACTAAATAAACATGAATTAGAAATTATCATATTTTCGTGGTCCACAGAACGCCCTGATCAAGAATACAAGGAGCCTCCATCGTACCGACCGTAATAGCTTCATTTCCTTTGGAAATCAGCTAAAAGCTTGAACAGAGATGTTGGTTGTGATGGTGGTTGGCGACTGAAATAAGAAAAGCTGCTGGTCTACACTCGAGCAGCTTTCAACTTGGATTTTTCTAATTTGGCGACACTTATTTCTCCCTCAAGACAGATGCGCCCGTAAAAAGGCTCACCTATATAATTTCGTTTATGATGGACCCTTTTTAAAAAGCACTTTGATGGTCGCCCATTGTTTATGAAATTATGTTATTACCCTCCATTAGCTTGGCCGCTAATATCCTTCAAAAGTTTTTGACAAACAACTACCTTCTTATTAATGCAAAGGGGGGGGGGAGTTAAAAATATGACTCGAAGGTTCTTATCGCGGGGTTCGAAGAAAAGCGAGGATTTATGGCCTTATTATGGGGGATGCCTTCTCTTTCGAGGGATTTGTGCCTTTCTTTTAATCTTGTTTTGCAGGGTTTTTAATCTTAGAATTCGAGGTAAATGAACTTTAGTAGGTAGGTAAAAATTATTTTTCTGTGAAGGCCTCGAACATTTGAATTTTTCTTGCTCCAACTGCAAAGACTCTATTGATGACTCATTGGTGGGTCCACTGGCAATCTTGCTTCGATAATCAGTGCCCATCAGCAGGGGTGGACTGGCCCGGGGGGGGGGGACAGAACCCACTCGCGCCCCCCTTGAATGCATAGAGGCGGTGCGGGTCAGTTGTTTTAAATTTTATTTATTGTTTTTTTTTTAGCGTTATTTTTGCTCAGTAGCTCCCAAACCTCGAAATCAACATTTTTAAAGCCTAATTTTCGTCCAAAAACCTCGACATCAACATTTAAAAAGCCAAATATTCGTCAAAAACCTCAAAATCAACATTTTTAAAGCCTAATTTTGGTCAAAAAACCTCGAAATTCACATTTACGATGCCTAATTTTCGTCCAAAAACCTCAAAATCAACACTTTTAAAGCCTAATTTTAGTCAAAAAAACCTCGAAATCAACATTTGTGATGCCTAATTTTCGTCCAAAAACCTCAAAATCAACACTTTTAAAGCCTAATTGTAGTCAAACAACCTCGAAATCAACATTTATGAAGCCTAATTTTCGTCAAAAAACCTCAAAATCAACATTCATAAAGCCAAATTTTCGTCAAAAACCTCGAAATCAACATTTATAATTGCCTAATTTTCGTCAAAAAAACCTCAAAATTAACTTTAAATTGATAATCTTTCGTCAAAAACCTCCAAATCATGGTTGTAAGACCAATTTTTGTCAAAAAATCTCAAAATCAACGTTTTGAGTGCAATTTCTTTTGTCAAAAACCTCAAAATCAACATTTAATAAGCCTAATTTTGGTCAAAAAACCTCGAAATCAACATTTTTAAAGCCTAATTTTGGTCAAAAAACCTCGAAATCAAAATTTATGAAGCCTAATTTTCGTCCAAAAACCTCAAAATCAACCTTAAAGTGACAATTTTTTGTCAAAAACCTCAAAATCATGATTATAAGAGCAAATATTTTTTTCAAAAAATCTCAAAATCAACGTTTTAAGTGCAATTTCTTTTGTCAAAAACCTCAAAATCAACATTTTAAAACCCAAATTTCATCCCAAAACCTCAAAGTTAACATACAAAGCGCCCCCTTAACTGAAAACCCACCCACACCCTAAGGTCCCAGTCCGCCCCTGCCCATCAGGCATTGCGAGAGTAGATGCTCGTCTCAACTGTGGAACTACTGCCTTGCCATTCTATTTTGCTTGGCGTAATAATCCGTTGAGCGATTTTAAGATGAGTCGTTAAATGATATCCATTAAGGAAAGCACGTTTTAGTCATTTAAGTGAGGTTTTCTCGTCTGGAAGAAGGAGGCGTTGTTCTATTTAGTATGAGGCGCCGTCGAGGGCGTACGCTCGGAGGCGCCCGGCTCTGCCTGCCTTCCCTTGACCGCTTCCGTTGACACCGACCGTTCCGCTCCCTTTTTCTCATCCCTCATCCAAAACAAACAAACGGAGCTTTTTACCCTCGAAAGTCGAAAAAATGGAACACGTGACCTTTTCAACAAAAACGTGATTAAGCCGTAGGTATAGACGAGATTGGACATTTGATCAAAAAATGTTTAGATTCATGTGAAAACACATCAAAGTACCCAGGGACGGACTGGGACCTTAGGGTGTGGGTGGGTTTTTAGTTAAGGGGGCGCCCGATTAGGCGCAGAAAATTTTGACACAAAATTGGCACTTAGAAAAATATATTCAGCGAAAACAGAGGTTCCCAAACTTTTTCACAGTTCGCCCATCTTTTAAACAAATGAAAACCTTTGCCCCCCTCCCTAAAGTTTTCAATGTTAACTTTGAGGTTTTTGAATGAAATTTGGGTTTTAAAATGTTGATTTTGAGGTTTTTTGACGAAAATTAGGCATCATAAATGTTGATTTTGAGTTTTGACTAAAATTAGGTTTTACAAATGTTGATTTTGAGGTTTTTGGCGAAAATTTGGCTTTTTAAATGTTGATTTTGAGGTTTATGTAGGAAAATTTGGCTTGTTGATTTCGAGGGTTTTTTAAACCAAAATTGGGCTTTACAAATGTTGATTTTGAGGTTTTTCAAGAAAATTTGGCTTTATAAATGTTTATTTTGAGGTTTTTTGACGAAAATTAGGCTTTAAAAATGTTGATAATGAGGTTTTTGACGAAAATTTGGCTTGTTGATTTAGAGATTTTTTGACCAAAATTAGGCTTTTTAAATGTTGATTTCGAGGTTTTTGGACGAAAATTAGGCTTCATAAATGTTGAGTTTGAGGTTTTTTGACGAAAATTAGGCTTTACAAATGTTGATTTTGACGTTTTTGACGAAAATTTGGCTTTTAAATGTTGATTTTGAAGTTTTTCACGAATTCACGCCTCCAGTTTGAGAGCCACTGAGCAAAAATAACGTGCGCCGCCTCTATGTATTCTCTGTCCACCATCCCCCCCCCCCGGGCCAGCCCGCCCCTGAAAGTACCCATTATGCATCGCGAAATACCCATCACGCCTTTCAGTCATGCGGCCAAAGTTGACTGACTTTCAGATTCGCAACTCTTTTTATTATTCATAGTCTTTTATTTTTTCATTTTTTAAATAATATGCAAAAATTAATATGGATGTAGTTTATTAGACTTTTATGAGTTTTTATAACACTGACGTATTAAATTATTGAATAATTTTCTTACGTGAGAATTATTCAATTCATAGAAATTCTCGAGTTGAAAACAAGTCGCCAGGTCGACCATCCCCTTGGGCCTTTCAAGAAGCGAAAGATAACGTACCGGGGGCGTTCAACCTAAAATGAGTAATAAGCGAAGGGGAAAAACAAAATTTCCTTTTTTTTTATCAAAGGATTACAACCGATAATAAAATTTTCATTATCAACTTTCTGTCATTTCGCCATTCACCTGATGAAAGAAAGGTTTATGATAAATTTTTATCTCGACGTTGTTGACATTTTGACTAAGCAAACCTAAAACCTTTCTAATTTTTTCTCTTTTCATTTGACTCACAATTAATACTAATAAAGTCAAAAATAGGGCTCTGGTGTTCAGAAAAGATCAATAATCAAGCTAAAAAGGGCCCTTATAGAGATAGGAAAAAATCTAGTTAAATGGGCCCCTCGTGACCAAGCATAAAAAGTTAAAAGGATCCCTAATATCCAAAAAAGGGTCAAAAACCAAGCTAAAAAGGGACCCTTAAAGACGAAAAACCAAGGGCAAAAAAGTGCCCCTAGAAATCAAGCTAAAAAGGGCCCTTTTTGTCGTAAAGGAACAAATTCTATTTAAAAGGGCCCCTAGCGTCCATAAAGGCACACAGGAGCTGAAAAAAAAAAAAAAAGGATCAAAATTGAAATGTCCGGCCCTGCATGATTATTAACAAAACTTTACTAATAATTAAGATGCTAATACATACATAATTTTAACACGATATTTGTTTATTTGTATTTTTGTGTGTTAATATGTACCTAATCACTTTTTTGAGCGCTTTTAATTTAGTAAATAAAAATAAATTCGTGCTCATATGTATGTATACGAATAAATTCATACCATTATGTACAAATACGCAGGGGCGGACTGGCCCGTGGACAGAACACGTAGAGGCGGCACCTATGGGTCAGGTTTTTTTTTTTAGCTTGCTCAGTGTCTCCCAAACTGGAGGCGCGTCCCCCTAGGGGGGCGTAAGCTGTCCCCAGGGGGGTGTGGGAATGCTCAAGATTTTTTAGGTATTTGTGTGCAAATATCCCCAAAAATTCGTGAAAAACCTCAAAATCAACATTTTTAAAGCCTAATTTTCGTCAAAAAACCTCAAAATCAACATTTCTGAAGCCTAATTTTTGTCCAAAAATGTCAAAATGAACATTTAAAAAGCCTAATTCTGGTCAAAGATTTGTAAAACCTAATTTTAGTACACAAAATCCGCTAAAAACCCTCAAAATCAACATTTATGATGCCAAATTTTCGTCAAAAAACCTCAAAATCAACTTTAAATTGGCAACTTTTTGTCAAAAACCTCCAAATCATGGTTATAAGAGCAATTTTTTTTTGTCAAAAAATCTCAAAATGAACATTTTAAGTGCAATTTCTTTTGTCAAAAACCTCAAAATCAACAACATTTTAAAACCCGAACCTCTGTTTTTGCCTAATATATTTTTCTCAAGGTCAATTTTCTGTTAATATTTTTGCCCTCCATCCGTTAAGGGGTGCCCCCTTAACAGAAAAACCACCCACACCGTAAGGTCCCAGTCCGCCCCTTGCAAGTACGGATTTATTTGTAATCGTATCTCCAAAAAATAAAGTATGAATAAATTCGTATTCGTAAATAGGTAAAAATTTTCCTCAACTCTGAATTGGTTCAGTGGAGTTTTTGGTTAACCAATTTCCACATTGTAACGTCATGCTAATCTTGATCGACGTCACCGAGACCGCCAGGCGTTTCCTCTTTGTTTATCAACAAATTTGCCGGCGATTTCTCCCGGTCGAGTTTCTTATTTTGTCTGTTATTTGAATAAAAACAATAATGGACAAAAAGTTTTACAACTGCGTTTTATCGCAAGTATTTTCACCTTGCGGAGAGCTTTTGATCTGCGGCTCTATTTATGGCGACGTCGCAGTTTTCAAGTAAGTTGCATCTTTGAATTTCGAGCTATTAAAGATGGTTTAGCTTCAGAAGAGGTGATGGAAGAGTTGAATTCAGTTTCAAGGAAGCCAATCTCCCTCAAACCGCTGAAAGCTAGAGTTTCTATATTCTGCAGAAACCGATCTCCCTCTCTTTTCTCCCAAAATTTGGCTCAATCGATCCTTCCATCACATCGACTTTAAAACAAGCCTCTTTTCAGTTTAAAAAGCATTCTCGGTGAAAATGAGAACATCTCTAAAGTTCGCAAGAAAATATTTTCTGTCCCAAACAACGAACAAATCTGCAGCCTGAGCTCATCACAGAGATTCCTCATAGTCGGAACAGTCGGCGCTATCTTTGGCTACGATTGGGAAACCGTGAAAGAAAATCCTGAAATCTCATGGACGATCAACCTTCCAACTAAGTAAGCATAGTCTAATCTTTGAATACTTAAAAAACCTTTTTTAGTGACAAATTGCAGAAAACTGATGTGAACTCAATGTCCGTTGTCAACGATTCTCATCTCTATGCTGGATGCGGCGACTGTCAAATTTATTCTTTTAGCCTTGAAGATGGGCGGAACGTACAAACTTTCAGCGGCCATGGAGATTACATTCATAGCATCGCTGTTTGGTAATATTGAGTTTGATGGTGAAAAACTAATGAGTTTTAAAAGCGATGAAAAGATAGCATCGGCGAGTGAAGATGGAACGGTGAGACTTTGGGATATGCGACAGGCATCGATGATAAGCAAATTGGAGCCGTACAAAGATCCCAAATTGAGTCGCCCGTCGGGAAAATGGATCGGCGACGTCGATATAACTCAGGATTGGCTCGTGTGTGGTGGAGGGCCTGGTCTTGGCCTCTGGCACATGAGGACTCTTCAGATGATGTCGACTTTCGCTGAGACTAAAGAAAGCGTCTTCCATGTGACGAAACTTAAAAGTGGTTCGGTCTTGGCTGGAGGTTCCGACAGCCATTTCTACCAGCTCACCTACACCGGGAATGTCAAATCTAAACTTAAAACATCCGCCTCGACTATTTATTCTGCTCTTTACACCACAAATCCCAATGAGGTGAGTTACATAGGTTAGGACTGCGAAAATACATAGAGGCGGCGCGCCATTTATAAAGCCAAATTTTCGTAAAAAACCTCAAAATCAACATTTGTAAACACCAATTTTGGTTTAAAAAAAACCTCTCAAAATCAACAAGCCAAATTTTTGTCAAAAACCTCAAAATCAACATTTTTAAAGCCCAATTTTGGTTTTTAAAAAAACCCTCAAAATCAACAAGCCAAATTTTCGTCAAAAACGTCAAAATCAACATTTTTAAAGCCTAATTTTCGTCAAAAAACCTCAAAATAAATACAGTATTTATAAAGCCAAATTTTCGTGAAAAACCTCAAAATCAACATTTGTAAAGCCCAATTTTGGTTAAAAAAAACTTCGAACTCAACATTTATGAAACCTAATTTTCCTACAAAAACCTCAAAATCAACATTTAAAAAGCCTAATTTTCGTCAAAAACCTCAAAATCAACATTTCTAAAGCCTAATTTTCGTCAAAAAACCTCAAAATAAACATTTGTAAAGCCAAATTTTCGTAAATAACCTCAAAATCAACATTTGTTAAGCCCAATTTTGGTTAAAAAAAACCTCGAAATCAACATTTATGAAGCCCAATTTTGGTTAAAAAAACCTCGAACTCAACATTTATGAAGCCTAATTTTCCTACAAAAACCTCATATTCAACATCTATAAAGCCAAATTTTCGTCAAAAAACCTCAAAATCAACGTTTTAAGTACAATTTCTTTTGTCAAAAACCTCAAAATAAACATTTTAAAACCCGAATTTCATTCAAAAACCTCAAATTTAACATTCAAAACTTTAGGTTTGTCATTTGTTTAAAAGGGGGGCGCACTGTGAAAAAGTTGGGGAACCTCTGTTTTTGCTGAATATATTTTTCTAAGAACTAATTTTCTGTCAAAATTTTCTGCTCCAACCGGGCGCCCTTAACTGAAAACCCACCCACACCCTAAGGTCCCAGTCCGCCCCTGGTTACATGACCTATGGGTTTTTATAAAAGTTTCATTTAAAATTTTCATTTTAGGTGCTTACTTTAGCTGGAGCTGGCGGAGACATTGATATTTGCACCAACTTCACTTATCGACATAAGGCGATCTCATTTTACGATTAAGATTTAAGAAAAGTCATATTATTTAAGGTAAATTCTGTATATTAAAAAAACCTTTGAAGTCATCAATCTGTCCATTTCCCATGAGGATGTGGTAAATTATTTCTCACAAAAATTAAAAATTATGGCAATATTTATTTACATAAATTATTTTATAAAGCCTAAAAAAGATGTTTAAAACCCTTTAAAAATAGTAAACATTTTTTAAAAATTATAATTGAATTCTAGTTGTATAAAATTAAAATATCAGGGGTAGATTGACAATTTAATTTTAACCCTTTTCATAGTTGTTTTTTGAGTCCGAGATTTTCCTCCTTTAAAATGGGCTTTTTTGATTCCCAATGGTCGAATGTGGCTTGGATGAGCGATTTTCGGTTTATTTTCTCATGAGGGATCTCACTTTGTTTGTCCATCTGTTTACAAAGTTTTGTTTTTTCCTCGTGTTTGAGGATGAGGTCGTAGTTGAGACGTTGTCCGTCTCGTCTGCGTCCAGCGTTTCTCGGGAACCAGGATCCGCTCTGAGTTCCTCCTGAGCTTCCTCCTGAGCCGCTGTGAGCTCTTTGACCGAATGGGAGCGACGTGGCGGAGGAGGCGACGCCCTCAGCGGGGATGGCGAGTCGGAGCGGAGGTCTAAAAGCGCGTCTGCGCTCTGAGAGAGATCCTCCTCCCTGATGTTGCTGCTTCGCGAATACCTTCGATTCTGCGCCAGTTTGCCTCTCGGAGCAGGCCGAGGGTGCTGCCTTCTGTTCACGCTTTGTGGGCTTGTGGGCGGCCGCCAGGCGGGGCTCCCGGATTTCTTGCGCCTGGCGTGCCCTTCTAGTCAATCCCGACTCCCATCAGAACCGTCCGCGCTCATATTAGAGTGGTTACGATTAAAAGGTGGCTTATGAACTATCGACGGAGTCCCTGGTGTCATCTCTCCCGTCCTACTCGTACCCGTTATCGACCTCGTAGGCTCCCCTCTCATAAACCTCTCCAGCTTATCCACACACGCATCCTGATAATCATGTATCCACCTAACAAAAAATTATTCCTCTTCACAAGAAATCAACCAAAAACTTACATAACACCATTAAAGTGACAAACAGGCCTCATATCTTCAGGAAGCTTCTCAGGGTCAGGCCATGAAAAATTATCCGTTATCGGAATTATATTACACTGTGCTTGCAAAGCAGCAACTATCTCCTAAAAAAATTCATTAACAACATCAAATTTGCTTCAAAACTTACCCTGTGAACCCAATCTTTGCATTCATCGTCTGCTATACATCTGTCCAAAGCATTCGACGTCAATACTAGTATAAAGTGTTTTGCTTGGCGGATACTTTGAAGTAAATTGTTGTCAAACTTTCCTGCCTCAAGCCTCTCGACGTCTATGAAAACAGAAAAGCCTCGAACTTGGAGATGCACTTTTAAAAGGCTGGAAACAAAAAATGAGTTAGTTCTAAAAATATATGACAGAGAGCACTGATAATGCAGTCCTTGACCCTCCTCATTTGTCCAGATTAAAAAAATTATCGTTTATGTCTTGCAAAAAACATAAAATATATAAAAAAATTTATCCACCTTTGTAAGACATAATTTTGCATTGAAATTATCCATCAAAGGTTTTAAATGACGTATTTATAGTGAAAATTAAAGATTGAGTATATAAAATTCAAAATATATGCGTTTTCTTGGCTTTTGATTGACTTGAAATTTGGCTCATATTCCTCAATGTGTAAAGAAAAAGTCGTAAAAATTTCAAGTCGATCAGTCCACAGGAAGCTGAGAAAACGCGATCATATTCTGTCTTTCTGTTTCAATTCGTTTTTAAAAAAATTACTTCTATGTATATCGTTTTTTGTGGCAAAACGCATTGAAACGCCATATTTGGTGTGGAAGGTTAAGTTTTATGAACCCTAAACGAGATAGAACCTACCTGGCTAGCTGAGATCCGTTAGAACGTCTATAACTGATAAACACATCCAGGGATTTGTCAAGATTTTCGTCAAAGGACGTTCCCAGTGTGTTTTCGATCGCTGTCCAAACAGAAGAAAAAGAGAAAAAAGTGAGAAAAAAAATGTATGAAAAATGTCAAGCAAAAAACTGGGTTAAAAATGTTTCAAACAAACTAAATGTTTATTTCTATGTTATTTACAAAAATCCTACAAACGGAATTTTTAGGTTTCTTTTTACCTCGAATCGAATCAAGCATTCTGTATCTGTGAATGCTGTTCGTTATTCCGCATTCGTTGACTAGTTGGTTTTCTGAAAGGCACCTAAAAAATTGGCTTTTTACTACTTATGAACAAAAATTGAGTCTTTTAGTACTTTAATGTTTCTTTGTCGACACCCGCGTTTAACATGGAATATGTGTAGATGGAGAATTCGGGGCCGACCGATTGTAAAAACGCGTTGAGGTTAGATGAGTCGCGACTGCTGTAGTCGGCGATTTTCTTTAATGTTTGAAGCTCACGTGTAAACCTGGAAAATTAAAATATTTCTCAAAGACTGCAGAAGGGTAGAAAGGGCCCTCCATCCAACCCAGCTTTAGCACAGCTGCTGCTTGCCTGGGCGGCTTGGGAACCCCACACTCCATGCAATAAAATGCACTAAAATACCTTTTTCTTCTAATTCCATTCGTCATTCCAATGTCGGAACACAAATTGTCTTCTGTGAGCTGAAGGAGGAGGTCTCCGTCGACTCTGCTCTCCTTAAAATTGAGCGCATATTCCGCGAATCCTATCTAAAATGGTTTTTAGTTTATGGATGCTGGAGTATAAGACGTCGTTTTACCTGTTTGACCCATTCTTGGACGTCTTCCGTGCTCCAGAGTGGTACCTGCTGGCTAAGCTTGTGCGGTATCTCTTCCCCAATTAGCCGGAGTGCTTGCGCCGCGAATTTGGAAGCGATGGCGTTGGGGCAACTCGCAACTTTCTTTAAAGGCTCGATCGCGCCGATTTCTTGGAAAAGACCGGTATTCCCTTGCTGCTTTTTGATCCCTGCTTCCATGCAGAAATGAAACGCAGCCAAATTTCGGGCTTCTTCACGTTTCGAGCTCAAAACGGGGACGAGCCGTTGAAGCCAATGTTTGCTCTGACCGTGCGCATGGGCTTGATTCGATTTAGCGAATTCGGACGGATTGTGCGTCGTTATGAATGGCTCGACTAGATCTAAAGTTCCTGATTTTAAAACGGCTGCTTCGATTTCCTTATTGGCTACAAGCGCCGCGATGGCAAGACACGCGTAGTATTTGATATTGTCGTCTGTATGGAAAGCTAAAGGGAATAACCAAACTGGAACTTTTCTTTTGATCATCGCTTCATGGTTTTCTGCCCCTCCGTACAAAGAGAGGTTCGCTAAAGCACCAGCGCAGTGCCGCAACGTCTCCACATCATTCTTCCTGCATTCGAACAGAACGGAGTCTAAACCTCCCAAACGTATCACATCACTACAAGTCCCTTCACTGTGTTTGAAAAGATGTTCTAGAATCCCGGTCCCTACTCTGGAGTGTTCGTTGGTCGAATTTTTGGTACACAAACAGGCGGAAGTGACGACCATTTCAAGGCCGTTGAGGACGACATAATCGCGGTTTTCTGCCGTCAGACACTGCTCGAGAAGTTTGGCGCTGGCGAACTGCTGCTCGTCGTCGGTGTTGTTCGTGAGGAGAAAGTCGAGTCCTCCGCTTAGCCTAAGCGAGTTGCAAAGCGAAGAACCGATGTCATGACCGTGCGTAGGAACCTCCCAAGCTTTCCGTATCATTTCATTGATCTTATTAAGCATCGCCGGAATCTTCTTGCAACTCTCGCCTTTCATGTTCTTCATCGTTTTCACCGCTGTGCAAAGATGCTCGCAGTATTTCTTTTTCGCGTTTTCAACTTCTTGCGTCGTCGATTTCGAACTTAACTTTTCCAACTCGTCAAACGCTATCGGAAACGGATCTCCTTCTATCATCTTCAGGTTGTTCTGTCCGTTCACCATATTGCTGCTACTCATTTTCTAAAAACAAAAGTCAACATTTTGCTAGAAATACTTCCGTTCCTACCTGTGTTGAGATAACTGACGTTTTTGTGCTCATCCCTTTGCTAAAAATGTAGTTTTGATGACTTGTGAGTTTCTCTTGATTTACTACGCCGGAAGAAGTGATAGTTTGGCTTTGCTGCTGTGCAGCCATTACGTTCTAAAATAATAAAAACTCTTATCCTGTGCTTCGTAAAGTGATCAGGTTATGTAAAGAACCGTTTTTTCGACATTTTTATCTTAAAATATTGACAAGTCTATCCATCATTTACGTTTATTTTTGGAACATTGAGAAATGTTACCTTTTCTGAGGTGAATGTTTCGCTCTGGAGCCTTAAAGTGGCGGCTGTTCTGCTCTGAGACTCATGCTGGGTCACCTCTCCGGCTTTGATGGACCTCTGCTCCTAGGCGAACAAGAAGAGAAAGATTTTTTTAAACGTTCACGGCCCCTTGTTTTGATACTGATCATTAATTCATACATTGAAGGACGGAGGGGATCGTGACTGAAATAAAGAGATTGTAGCTTGGAAAGGGGTTTTTCACGTTCTTTTTAGCTTATAAAAGCATTTAATTATAGAATTTGATCCAATCGAACGCTTAATAGCTTTTTTCTCAATACATATTTCAGATCAAACCTCCAAGTCAAGTCATCATCAAGTCAGGATCATTTTTAGGTATCATAAAAGGCTTGGATTCTAGCCTCAAAGGATCTTGTCGGAAAAATCGTTTTTATGCTCGAAATAAGCTAAAAAGCTAGCCAAAAAGTGTCTTTTTAGCCGAAAAATGCTTAAATTCTAGTTTCAAGGGGTCTAAGTAAAGCCTAAAGGGTTTTTATTGTCAAAATAGGCTCAAATTCTAGGCAAAACGTGTCTTTCTGGCCGAAAAAGGCTTGGATTTTAGTTTGTAGGGGTCATTGTAAAGCCTACAGGGTTATCATTGTCGAAACAAGCTCAAAATCAAAGTAAGAAGTGTCAAGTTTGGCACAAAAGGCTCTTTCTAGCCCAAAAATTGAATTCTAGCAAAATTGATGTTTCGATGGATGTAGGCAACTAATTGAATATTTACGAATTTACAGTAAATTTTTAGGGGCTAGCTTAACTTTTTACCTGGAAATGCATTTTTAGTCGAAAGATCTTATCGGTCTCCATGAATTGTTAAAAAGGTGTCATATTCTTGACATCATATCTGTTTTGATACGTGAAGATAAATATTTATCTTCATTAGTCCAAATTTAAAATATGTGGGCTGATTCATACTGGGGAAAAATGGTTCTTATAATCTCTAAATTTAGTGATGGTTGTATTTGTAAGTACCTCGAGAGCTACCGATGGAGTATCCGTGTCGTTTCTCGTTATCTATTGTAATTTAAAAAGATAATTCGGTTTAAGAGGAGAAAAACTCGCGAGGAAGCGAGAAAAAAAAGACTCGCGGCCGTTGCGTCATGCCGGCAAACATTCAGCCTTGACTCTGTCAAAAATGTGATTCATACGCGAGGGAACCGAAATTCCTTCCTAGTACCGAATTGAGCGAAAATTAACATGAGTCTTTAATCCCGCATTTTATTCCTCCTTTCGAAAAAAAGAGAGAGGAAAAAAAATCGTGTTTTGATATCTTGCCAAAATTCATGCAGATGTGGCTACTTAAAGAACGTCAAGTTGAATTTTTTTTATTTCATGAAATCTTGTTATTTTATACATTATTTTAGTAGAAAAAGGGTCATTATATGGTTGGCTGGAACCTAACTCACTGTCACCTCCCCTACCTTCTACTACACACCACTCTCCCATCAACTCTCCTACCCTTCTCTACACCCCCCCACTTATCCTCCGGAAATGCAAGAGCACAAAAGCTGCTGTTAAAAAAGGTGTTCCAGTCCAGCCGTCTTAATTCTTCGAATTCAGCCTAGCTCTGTTTGGTCTGACCTGTTCATTTGCTGGGCGGAATTCCTATCCCCATCCTCCTTAGGCCCTACCCTGTATATGGTGCAAGTTTGGTGAATATCGTTGCTTTCTACCAAAATTTCCATTTTTGGGCGCTGCCGCGTTCCTACTCTGTATATGGTGCGAATTTGCTGAAGATCGGTGGTGCCAGCTTATATCTAGCATGAGTATCATTTTTCTTGAAAAGCCAACAAAAAGGCTCAAATTCCACCTTAATGGAATTTTTTTCGTTCAATACTCAATGACCTCTTCCTACAGAGGCGGTTTTGCCATTTCTTCCCATTCAAGGGTCACCAAAGTTCAAAATCTCTTAAGTGCGATCCGAGTTTCGTAACTTGCAAATCTCAAGATTAAAAAAAGAAATCCGATAAGTCACGAACGTAACCATAACACGAATATCGGAGTCATAAAGCAGTCAAGCACCCTTGAAAAATAATTTTTAATGACTTATTAACAAACTTTTTAATTCCAAGGTTTCTTTTCATAAAAAGCATCTAATAAAAAAATAATTCGATTATAAGCTTGAAAAATCTCATTCAAAACGTGAAAATTATGTAATTTTTTCGACATGTTTTTGTAATAAATCCTTCACGGATTAACCGGATTAGGCGATTGGCCCAACTTACGACTTTGGTGTCTGAAAATTTGTCCATGATGGAGCGGTCGTCGAACACGTGAGGTGAAATTATTCAGGAGGGAAAACGAGACATCGGGACCGGTGCACCGTACGACATAAACTTGGACCAGAAGAGCCACCAATAAGATAAAGCCTCTTCAAAGATAACAGCTTTTTATCTAAACTTGTCAAAAAAGTGTAGAAGGGGTAAGGAATAAAAAAAAAATCAAACAAAAAACGAGTGCAGCCTCATCATTCATCTCTTTACATAATCAATATGAAGAAATCATATTTCGGACCGATTTTTTCTCTCGATTTTTGGGAAATTTCACCTGTTCGGGAGAAATTCGCATTTTTAGCAATAAATTCAAGAAGAATGTGTGGGGAAAAAAGGGAAATTTTGATGCAAAAGGAGGAAAAACAGTGATTGACCAAGAGGCTAGCCAATTTTAGCCTAAAAAAGGGTCTTTATTCGCCTCAAAAGGCACAAAGTCTGGCTAAACAGTCGAAAAAAGGGGTCCGCCATTTTGAAAACACCGTCCCAAATTGGAACATTTACATATTCCTATACAAATAAACATAAATGAATGAATGAATTGGAACATTTTCAGTTTTTGACCTCTAGCTCGAAAAC
This sequence comes from Orius laevigatus, assembly GCA_018703685.1. Classification (NCBI taxonomy): domain Eukaryota; kingdom Metazoa; phylum Arthropoda; class Insecta; order Hemiptera; family Anthocoridae; genus Orius; species Orius laevigatus. The sequence goes on from JAGWEN010000173.1 coordinate 42,450, forward strand.
AAAGGGTTTTAGCGACTTAACCATTCTATACAAAATGAAAGATTATTAAATTCTGCGTCTAATGAGCTTTCAAAAGTCAAAATCGGTCCAGCCGTTCAGGAGATATCGACGGTCAAAGTTGTGGACAGATTTGTGAATTTGTCTGCCATTTTGAAAACACCGTCCCAAATTGGAACATTTTCAGTTTTTGACCTCTAGCTCGAAAACAAAGGGTATTAGCGACTTGACTATTCTTTACAAAATGAAAGATTATTAAATTCTGCATCTAATGAGCTTTCAAAAGTCAAAATAGGTCCAGCCGTTCAGGAGATATCGAGGGTCAAAGTTGTGGACCCATTTGTGAATTTGTCTGCCATTTTTAAAACACCGTCCCAAATTGGAACAGTTTTTGACCTCTAGCTCGAAAACAAAGGGTTTTAGCGACTTGATCATTCTAAACAAAATGAAAGATTATTAAATTCTGCGTCTAATGAGCTTTCAAAAGTCAAAATCGGTCAAGCCGTTCAGGAGATATCGAGGGTCAAAGTTGAAGCCCATTTTGTGAATTCCTCGTTTCATTATACATTTATTGCTTTCACGCTAAAAAGGAAAGTTCTAGAAGGTCGAGACTAGTCTAATTTTATATGAGATTATCTTATATCTTAAAAATGAAGATGATAAATGGCTATGCTAATCAACACGTACCATTTTTTTACGAGGAGACGTTTAAATCCGTTATTCCTTTCATAATGAGACGAGAATGACAACTGAGAAGAGACAAAGTGAGTCATTGTACTCTTTGTCACGTGTCTCAATTTGAAGCAATCAATCTAATAATACCTAAGGACGTTTAAATCGTAACGCACAGAAATAGTGGATATTGATTTTTCTTTCTTCTGCATTACCTACCACTATCTTGAAAAATAGCCGATAACCATTTTTTAGACTTATTTTTGGCATATTTAAAGCGTTAAGTTTTTACAATCTTTTTTGTCAAGACAAAACCTTGGCATTTTCATCCTCTGTTATGAGGCAGAAAGTATTTGGCTCGTATCTCAAAAATGGTTGGATTTAGATATTAGGGAGTTCATATTCTTCATTTTTTTTAAGGTCCACATTTCTGGGAATACGCTTGCCTCACCCCCCTGGGGACAGGAGAGGAACTGGAAGGTTCCTATCCACATTCTAACCACGTGTTGTGTAACCCCTGAGCTGAGCAAAAATGAAAAGAAGCAAACCTACTTATCTGCTAGATCTGAAACTTGTACTAATTGACTATTTTTCAGCTTTTCAAATCACCTTGATTTCGTAGGAGCTTTTATTTTTACTTTTCCGCAGTTTCCAGGGCATTTTCTCATCGAGACACACGGATTATGAAATGAGTACTGAGGAGAAATCTTTTGAAATTCTTCTGTTTATCCAAGTGTGATGTTGAATAGTTTTAATTTAAAACGAAGTGGGGGAGACAATTTCGATATTGATATCATCGTTTTATTTCTAGTACAAGTCCAAGGAAACTTCTGACTTTTTAGTGGGGGGGATCTTAATAAAATTGAATTTATGCGATTCTTGTTTCCCGTAATCTTTTTGGATGGAATCCAAGAATTTCGTTGGGTTTTTAAAAAATCCGTAAATGTGACGTCAACGAGAAGCAAAAAGAGACAACATTCTGACATGTGAAAATAATACATCAAGATTTTATTTATTCAATATTGGAGTTGAGGAACATAAAAACGTCGACTTCCAAGAAGTTTAAGGCTCAATAAATCACAAAAACGTTTCAAAATCGAGATGACACTGAAAATTAGATCCAAAAAACCAATTGCGACCAAAAGTTGTTGATGAGATTGTCGGAAAAAAGAGTTGAAGTCTAGCTACAAAGGGTCTACCTATGGATGCTTACTACCGAAATGCATGATGGGTAGTAATCGAAGTGCAGAATAGGAAACTAACGCCATGATGTGTACTATATCGAACTGAATGACGACTCATTGATGAGCGCTATATCGAACTATAAGATAGGCACTACATATATCGAACTGTATGATGGGTACATCGAACTGCTTGGAACTTTTATGATGATACCATTGAACAGCATACTATAGGATAAGAGGACCATAGATATCCTCCTCTAATCCACAAAGATGCTAACATAGAAAATGGATTCGATTCCGAGATTGGAACCGTAGATACAATCGAAATGGTTATTTGGTGCTCCCGAAATGCATGATGTTTAGTTCCATGGTTTGGTTGCCCTAAAATCCTAGCAATTATCATGTCATCACCATCTCACAAATTGGGTTTCTTTTTTTAGATGGACCCTAAATAAAATTTTTTTCGACACCCTAATTTCTTAAAATAACTCATTTAAAAAGGATGATTTTTCAACATGTTTTTTGTTTTGTTTGGACTCGGATAAGTAACGTTTCGTGTAGTGACCGATAAAAGCATCGATCGGGCCCCCAACAGTCTTCATGTCGTCTGCCCTTCTTCGCTCAATAAAAACCCATTGATCAAACAATAATAATTTAATTTTTAGTTTATTTAAAATATTTATTGTTTATATTTAAGAAAAATAAATTTTTTGTTTAATTTTTTTAGTGAAAATATTGTGTTTTGTTTTTCAAAATATTTTTGGGTGCGTCCGGTGATTTAAAAGCGGGGGAAACCGACCTTCCAATTGTCGCAGAAGAGGCGAACCGTCGTTTTTCTCGTCGATGACCGGACCAACCTGAGAATGAGCTGGCCCATCGCCAAAGGGCCGACTGCCGGCTAAGTCCAGACTTCTTTCTCCCTTTTCCCTCACGTTCAAAGTCAAAATAACAAAAGCGAGACATGCGCTCGAGAACCGAACCGTTCCAAGTTGCCGTTTCGCGAAATAGACAAATAAAAATTGTTATCTGAGGTTTTTTTTTAATAAGTTATCTATCGATACGGGAATGTGAATTAATTTCAAAACCGAGATCAATAATGATGAGAAAAACCAAGCCCAAAAATTTCAAGATTTCATTGTTTCCAGGCAACTTTAATTATTCATAAAAGTCTTTTGCTTTCACAAAAGCTGAACTGAAACATCGGTTCTTCCGTCACTTTCCGAAAAAAGGGTTAAATTTGAAAATTGGTTCTTAAAATTTCTGGGACGAAGTTTATCGTGTTTTGAGCTAAAAAGTTCTGCTTCCTGTTCTGTGGTCTTTGGTTTCCTCTATAGCCTCTATAGGACATCAAAATTGAGTTTTTAGGTGTGACCCATGTCTTGAACTTCTTCAGGGACGCGTCCCGAGGTTGAATATGAAATGCTTCAAAAAAATAAGGAACGAAACAATTTTCTTCATTTTTAAAACAAATAAAGGCATCTTTGTTTACCTTAGGAAGGAAATCCGTTATTTATAAAAGTTGAAGTGCTCGGGAAACCGGAACAAACAATTTATTTTCAATGAAACGCCGTCAAAACGTTTTCTCACTTATAACGAGAAAGAAAAAATTATTCTCAGAATTTTCAAGCGATAAGCCTTCGGTCCCCTCCCTTTTTTTTTCTATTAATTTATTACTTTGATACAGATTTGCTTATTGCGAAATAAACGCTTTGGGACCTTGAAACGTTTGAACGTAAACTAGCCTGAAAAGAGTCAAGTATTGGCTAGGACCACTTGATAGGCTATTTCGAAAAAAACGCTATTTCGAGTGTAAATATTTGAAGTGTTGCTCCAACTCGAAAGCCAACGCGTTTTGAGAATCGAAAACGAAGAATCAAAAATACGTTTTTCAAACGCTGTTGTAAACTCCGCTAATGAACAAGCTAAAAATGTAAAGTCCGCCCGTTTTTCAACCTCCTAATTTGATGATTTCAAAGGTTGCGACGAGTTTTCAAATATGTTAATTTTGTGAAAATCGGATGGATAGATTCGTCGTTGTGACGTTTTGAAGGGAATGCTGCGATCTCTTGGAAAGAAAACGAACTATTTTTCGTATCCTTGCGGGAATGAAGCCAGGAGATCCGGGTATTTCATTCATTGACGTAGATTTCACGAAGAAGGGGATTACTCACTGAATTCCTCTAGCCAGAGGGAGAACGAAATTTTTAGACCCCCACGTTTGCCAAAAGTTTTCATTTCCCGGGAGTAAGAAAAATATCGATTTTTAAAAATTCAAAAATAGAGTGCAAGGATTTTCCGTTTTCTGAGTAAACCAAAGGTGGGCGTTTGTGTGGAAATGTTTGTATTGCCCACGAGTAGTGACGTAATGATGCGACCGGAATTAAATGTCATTTAAATGGTGTTAAGTATTTTAACTTGATGTGGCGTCATGGAGAGTTTTTGCATGTTTGGACTGGTCTAGTGAGATGGCGAATTGGAAATCGCTTACCTGGATTTTGTTGAGTGATTTTTCTGCGGTGACTCCGTCCATTTCGACTTTGGCCCTGAGCTGCTGCTGCGCCTGAGTTTCCTGGAAAGTGACTTCACCGGACTGCATCCTTTTCATGCCGAAAGCGTTGGCGACCGTCCTCTCCGCACTGAAGCCATCGCGGACGATCATTTTATTTGAAGCTTTACCCGCGATCATTTTCTGGCTGAGGATCGCCTCGGGGGAAATCGCCCTGCACGTTTCAGGCGGCGAATCCTGATCTGGAAACGTGACCAGGGGCTCCTCGCATGGGCTACACACCTCAGACTCGCTGCATTCTTCCACCAGGTCTTCCACAGAACTTTTCATCGAGTTGAAACTACTGAGGCTCTTCATTTCCGAAATGCTCGACTTGAGCTCGGACAGGTTCGCTTTAAGCGTCGACGCGCTCATGATCTTCTGCGATTTCGCCACTCTCGAACTCGTCGTCGTCGTCGAACTACTGCTGATCTATTAAAAGAAAAATGTAAAAAACCCTTTTAATTCTCACGTTCCCCACTCATCCGAAAAACTCCCACCTTTTCAAACAAATCATTCTTTATTTATAAGTTTCTCTTCAGTTCCGACTTGTCGAGACTTGGAGAATTTTTAAGACAAGGTCAACAATTATAAATAATCCAAACTGTTTTTATCTTTAAGAGGTCGACGAACCTTTGAATGTCCCATGGGTTACATCAAGGGTGTCTCGTGTGACAATCTGAGGTGTCATTACACATTCGGGAAAGGGTGCTATGTTGCGAGCCCACTTTGGGTTGCGTTCTCATAGTATGCCAACCATAGTTTCATTCTGGCTTCGATGATTGTGAAGTCGCAATGATCCATCACAGCATCATCGATGGTGAACTCGAGGGTTGCCCACCATGTCCTCTAGAGCCCCTCCATTTAAATCCTATCAAGTTCGGATATAAGCACGTTGCCAGAGTGATTTTACAGAGCAAAAGGTGCACTATTTGTATTTATCTTGTGTAGGACCATAAGGTAGTCGAAATACATGTTTTCGTCTCCCTCCCCCCTGTGCTTCGTTCTTTATTTTGAAAAAACGGTCCCACATCGCCACTTTTTTCAGTTTTTTACCTCTAGATCAAAAACTATGTGCTCTAGCGACTTGACCACAAAGTACAAATTGAAAGATTATTAGATTCTGCGTCTAATAAGCTTTCAAAAGCCAAAATCGGTCGAGCCGTTCAGGAGATACAGACGCTCAAAGTTGACCGTTTTTGTAGGACCGAATTTTGAAAATTTTCTCTTTTTACTAAGCATTTACAGCTCTCACGTGAAAACGACGCCCTAAAACATTCCTCTGGGGCATTGAGTGTTAATATGGTGGTTCCCAGAGCATGCAGTTCCTCGCTCAATCATCATCTGTACACGCCTTTCCCTAGGGGAAGACGTGTAATGGCCTCTAATTGAAATTTTTGAGGACAATAAAAGCGATGCATCTTCCGTATAAATTTTTACGGTCAAAATAATGACTTCCTTGTATCCAATTTCACGTAATGTACCCCACGAATGACTAAAATCCTCATTAATATTCATGAGTGAATCACCTCGGAATCACTCCGTCCCGTTGCATTTCGAGACCGGTTTTTAAGTTTTGACCTCCCCGAGCAAAAATTCACCTGTTGCGAAGACAGAAGTTGTGACTGCGCGGTCACCGCTGAAAGCGACGCCTGCAAATCCTTGACCGGCGATCCATTCTTCGAGTCGCTCCCGTCACCGTTTTCGGTCCCTTCCAATGGAAACTGAGGGATCTGGAAAAAGACAAAAAAACGTTCACGATTTTTACGTCATTCATAAAACAAAACGTTTAAAAACTCGACCTCGACTTTATTACTTTCGAAGCAGATAAGCAGACTCAGCTGTTCAAAATCTTAAACATGACTTAAAACGGTTATCGCGGACCTTTTTCCTTTTCAAGACATAAACAGCTCGTTTTTTATTTATTACAAGCCATCGGTTTGTTTCCCTTCTAGAAAAACTCCGACGTCAATGCTCTATACTAATAAAATTTGTTTTCTAACCTATCACAGTATCACTACCTAGGCAAAAAACGGTTTGACGTCCACAAAATTATCCTGGAATTAGTGAGTTTTGGGTGAGGAGTCAAAATAGTGCTGGAGAGTTTTGGGTTGCCTCCTCCATATCAAAACTTTTAGACGGAATAATAAATGTCTTTGACTTTGGGGTTTTAGACGGAAAAGTGCCTTGGGGTAATTTAAGGATTTTTAGATTTTGAAACAGAATATCTACGAACCCGGTAGCGTTCCACCCCGCCAAGCAATTTGGAACCACTCTAACTAACTGGTTTTTACCCCATCTAGACTGATTTTTACCCTATCTAGACTGGTTTTACCCCCTCTAGACTGATTTTTACCTCTCTAGAATGATTTTTACCCCATCTAGACTGGTTTTTACCCCATCTAGACTGATTTTTTACCCTCTCTAGACTGATTTTTTACCCCATCTAGACTGGTTTTTACCCCATCTAGACTGGTTTTTACCCCCTCTAGACTGATTTTACCCCCTCTAGACTGATATTTACCCTCTCTAGACTGATTTTTACCCCCTCTAGACGGATTTTACCCCCTCTATATTGATTTTTACCCCCTCTAGACTGATTTTTACCCCCTCTAGACTGATTTTACCCCCCTATATTGATTTTTACCCCTCTAGACTGATTTTTACCCCCTCTAGACTGATTTTTACCCCCTCTAGACTGATTTTTACCCCCTCTAGACTGATTTTACCCCATCTAGACTGATTTTTACCCCCTCTAGACTGGTTGACTCCTCTAGACTGGTTTTGACCTCATCTAGACTGTTTTTATCCCCCCCCTCTAGGACTGGTTTGGACGATCTCTAGACTGATTTTTACCCCCTCTAGACGGATTTTACCCCCTCTATATTGATTTTTACCCCTCTAGACTGATTTTTACCCCCTCTAGACGTATTTTACCCCCCTCTAGACTGATTTTTACCCCTCTAGACGGATTTTTACCCCTCTAGACTGATTTTCACCCCCTCTAGACTGATTTTTACCCCCTCTAGACTGGTTCGGACATCCTCTAGACTGGTTTTGAACTCATCTAGCTTTGTTTATCCCCCCCCCTCTAGGCTGGTTTGGACGATCTCTAGACTGATTTTTACCCCCTATAGATTCGCACATTTTCTTGACTGGTTTTGATCGCATTTGGACTTGTCTATCCCCCTCTAGAATGGTTTGGACCACCTCTAGACTGTTTTTAACCCATTCTAGACTGGTTTGGATCCCCTCTAGACTGATTTGGACTCCCTCTAGACTGGGTTTGACCCCTCTAGTCTTGTTTTGATCCCTCTAGACCGGTTCAAACGCCCTCTAGACTGGTTTGAACCCCTCTAGACTCAATTTGATTACTTCTAGACTAGATTTTACCTCCTCTAGACGTATTTTGATCCCTTCTAGTCTGGTTTGGACTCCCTCTAGACTGGTTTTGACCCCTTTAGTCTTGTTTTGATCCCTCTAGAATGGTTCAAACCCCTTCTAGACTGTTTTTACCCCCTCTAGACTCATTTTGATCACCTCTAGAGACGACTCTCTATACTCCAGGTTTTTTTCTTCTTTTTCAAAGCTGTGGTCTGCAGGAATCGTATTTTTTTTAATTAACTTTTACTTTTACTTGAATATAAAATTAATTTATAAATGTCAACCATAAGAAAAGCCGAATTAATTTAAAATAAAAGAACATTCATAATTTATTACCCCATAGGAAATGTTCTGTTACGTACAAAATTATGTAATGTTTTCTTGAATGTACGTGAAAAACGCTTAATTAGCTTCATTTTTAAAAACCTAGACAAAAAAAAATTCTTTCCCTAAATTTTCTGCAAATCGATCAATATCGGAAAATAAATTTTTAGGTCGGAAGGTTTTTCGTCGGAAAATACGACGGCCACCTGGCATCTTCGAAGAACCCATTTAAAAATAACAAATGAGAAGAAACTAAACAAACGGGTTATAAATAAATCGAAAATTTGGCCTCGGAGTAGATCAAGTTCTTCGTAAGTGAGGTCAAGGGGTCGTAAAAAAAGAAGGAAAAAAACCTTTTTAAACCATCAATTTGGTCAAATAGTGTAATTATTAATCGGCCATTTCCTTCAGACTGCATTTTACTGTCAATATTCCATTTCCTTTATAAAATTGGGTAGATTTCGTTTTACGACCTAAATAGTTGGCTTTTCATCCTCTTTTGACCCATTTTGATGTTTCCCAAGGATTTTGAAGGTGATAAAAATGAAGAATCACGTTTTTCCGGTAGAATTTAAGGTCTTTCAGTCTCGAAATTTGATCTTTTCATTCTATGCTGTTTTGAACGTTTGCTAGCGAAAGATGGTTAAAAAAATGTTTTAGGTTGGAGAAAAACTTTCTGCCTTTCAGTACCTAACTAGATTTTGTCACAATTCTTTTTTGGAAAGAAAATTGTTGGTTTATGGGTTTATTTTGGATCGTTGGGACGGAAAATCGATGTTTTAGAGTAAATTTTGATCTTCTGGCTCGGAAAATCAGGTTCGAGAATTTCGCGATGTTTTGTAAATTTTGGGTTTTCGTTGACGGAAAATCAATGTTTTTAGACAGATTTGGTGGGATCTTTCTCTTCACTTGGACCTACTTTTATAGTCCGGTCGCCAGAGCAAAAAAAGGGGCCTGCTGGAAAAAATTGGGGACTTTTTGAAACTTTTACAGTTTGTTCGGGGCTAATTTGGGATGAATCTGTTAATTTTTCAAACTCGAGAACCCTGTGCTAACCTCAGGAGGGCCGAAAAACCAAGCTGATTGTCGGGGTTTTTTTGCCTTTAAGTCCTAAACTAAGCGTTTTATGACAAAACCCACTCTATTCAATATTGTAGGGCATAACATTTTCAACAATTTATAATTTAATAAATTTTCCCGTAACCTTACTGCTTATCGAGATACGCCCTTTTATATTAAAAAAAAAATTAAATTCCAAGATTGTTTAGATTTTTAGGACTTAAAAATTGGTGTTTTCGGGTAAATTTTGGATTTTTCGGACGAAAAATTGGTATTTTTGATTAAATTTAGGTTCTTTAAGACTAAAGTGCAAGACTGTTTTTGGTTTTTTAGCCATAAAATGCGTAATTTAGGGTTCTTTGGAAAGAAAAAAAAAATTGTAAGCAAAAATCGACCTTTTGGGTTGTAGAATTTTTTTTTTTTTCTTCAGTCGGTGCGATGGAGGCTTAGGGCTTACACTAGATAGATACCCTTCGTGATCCGGGTGTTCTGGGGATCACGATAATTTTTCTTTCACCCCAAAAAAGGCAAATTTCAAAATTATATGAAAAACTTGGATCAAAACTTTTGGAAGACCGGTGGTGGATGTTGATTGTTGGGTAAGCTTCGTGTCTCCTGGGTAAATGTAAAAATAAAGGTTTACCTTAAATATCATCTGCTTCGTTAATGGATTAAAGCCGGAGACGAGGCCGACCATGATGGCTTGTTCGCCCTTTCCTCTTCAATGCCGGACAAAACAATGAGCGAGAAGACCAACAACTCGCACCAATTCCCGTTCTAATTTATTTTATTTTCTTCACTCTCCTCAATCAAACAAGAGCGTCGAGCCACGCACCGTCCCAACCCCCCACTCCTCCAACTTTTTGTTTTCTTTATTTTTTCATCGACGAATGCGAAAATTTGAAAAACCCCAAGAAAGAAATATTCACTTAACCTAATTTTTATAAACAAAACAATTTTTTTTGTTTCAAAGGTTCTATAAACAACAAAAAAGACGCAGTAAAAAAAGTCCTTTTTGAAGCATAGGTGAGATGATGAAGAATATCGGCCATAACTCGAAAACTACTGGTCGCAGGAAGCCCAGAGAATGTCAAGCTGTTCAAAAATGAATTCCCCACAACTTAGCTTCAATTCTTTCCTTCAAAATTTCGATTTACTTGATCAGTACGCCGTTAGAAAGCTATTTTAAATGCCCATAAATAATTCTGGAAAATGACTCCATAACCCTCAAAAGTGCACTCAAATTTTAACCCCCATTTAGAAAGAAATCTCGTTTGAAATTTAGAAAGACTGAAATATTTAATTTTGTTCTTTTTTTTAATGTCTTTTATATGTAATAATTAGCATAAAAATTCTCTTTTTAATTGGAAAAATATGCTTCATTTCATAAGTCTTTCATTTTATCCGTATTTTGATGGCAATAAATTTTTTTCCTACTCTTAAATTTTTAAGGTTAAATTATTTCGAAAATAATTTGTCCCAAATAGTCAAGTATTGCCCGTTTTGCAATTTTTTCCCTTCTCTTGCTCGTTCTAATTAAAATAAAATTCCACGCGATTGATTTTCGATTTTTCTAAATCAGCGTCATTTTTGATGACCTAAATTTTGACATATTTGGTTTTAAAAAGGACAATGAAAATGACGGAGATTCATCATAAGAAATGAATCAAGTGTACAGGAAATGCAACTCGCGAGAAAAAAAAGAAAATGTGTCGCCTTTTCCGAAAAAAGTGATCGATTCATCTTTTTATTAGTCACGAGACGGTTCAACAATCTTGGGCGCGGGTCCGGGGTCATAACGCCTTAATTGCTCCCCGTTAACGAATTAAAAGGCCTCTCCATTATTAACGAGACGATTCATGATTTTTTGTTTACAAAATACGAAATGGATAAACAACACGCGCCTCTTTATTATCCCATCAAGAAGTAGAAAAAAAAAGTTCTACTTGAACTGTTCTAATCTGCCAAGGAGAAGGTTTTTCCCCCAATTTATTTAGTTCAAACAAAGCCCAAATTGGGGTAAAATGCTCTTTTGGCACCACTAGACCAAATCTAGCTAGAGAGAGAGTGCACCTATATTCCGTTGAACTGCCCAAACCAGGGTTCTCAGATTGGGCTATTTAAAATTATCACGAATTGGGTGAAAATCCCCACTCTGGCAACACTGGTTCAACTCTAGCTTGCGAGTCTTTTGTTCTCGTGAAGGGCCCAACCTAGGGTTGCCACTTTCTATTGCAGTAACCCAAATTGGGGATAAGCTTCACACTTGGAACCAACTCTAGCTAGAGAGAGCCTAATTTTCCTGGGTTGGGTGATTGGGCTGTTTCAAAAGTTGCCCAAATTGTGGGGAAATCCCCACATCTGGCAACACTGCTCAAAATCTAGCTAGAGAGAGTTTCCTCATGAAAGACTCATACCAGGGTTGCCAGATTGGGCTATTTTTAAAGTTCTGAACTCTTCCCAAAGTTGCCCAAATTGTGGGGAAATCCCCGCATCTGGCAACACTGCTCGAAAATCTAGGTAGAGAGAGTCATGTTTCTCGTAAAAGGCCCAAACCAGAGTTGCCAGATCGGGCTATTTCAAAAGTTGCCCTAAGAGGGGTTTCCTCGTGAAGGGCCCAAACCAGGGTTGCCAGATTGGGCTATTATAAATATGCCCAAATTGCGGAAAAATCCCCACAATTGGTCCAAATCCAGCTTGCGACGGTCTATTGTCTCATGAAGGTCTCACGCCCAAACCATGGTTGCCGCATTCGACTATGTATTTCAAAAGACCATCAACTAAATCTTTTCATCCTATTGATCACTACAACCAAGTACAGCAACTTCTCCTTTATGATACCTACTGGATACACAGGTGTTAATCCACCTGACACATCATCATCATCATCACAAGGTCATCAAAACCAAGCTAAACTAGTTGAGGTACCTACCTATATCCAATGTCTGTAGGAAACCTTGTTGATCATCAAAACCAAGGAATCAAACTTCAATTGATAACCCCAATTTAATCTCTATTAGGACAATACACTTTGAGTTGAACTGTCACACTTTTTAGGTGGTCTACGACAATTTTTCGACGTGAAAAACACTGATTAAGCGGACTTTGACCCTTTTTCTGCTAGAAATACTTCTCATAGTTTAAAAAAAAATTGTCTAAGCGAGATGTTCGCCCTTCTAAGTTCCAGGTGTTGGAGTTTTATAATTTTAAAATAAACAATGTATTGCACAAAAATGTCGTAAATAATTAATTGCAACCTTGAGAGTCAAATGATTTTTTTTCCTTATCTATTTTAGAACGGAAATCTATTCCATATAGAATAAAAACCAGCGATAAAGGGTTCCTATTTCGGACGTCAAAAATGAGATTAGTGAAGCAATTTAGTCGACTTACTCACGTGTCTGTTTGTATTCGATTGGCTCTGAAATGAATTTTGAGAGGCGGTCGGCATCCTCGACCGATCGGAAACTGGTCTCAGCTTCGATTTCGATCCCTCCCACATCCCTTCTCACTCGACGGAGATTTTCGAAACGCATAAAAAACGGAAGAGACGCGAGGAAGCCCGCCACACACGCACACATACACACCTCGAAAAACCGGCGCTATTTCGATCCCCCTCCTTCAAACGTTCCCAGTTTCCTTTTACCCCTTCTAGTCTTTATATGCTATTCCTGGACCAAACGCGTTTGTTCTAGGCTCGGAAAAAAAATAACATACGGAATTTTTTTTTTTTTTGCATATGTAAGAGTCATTCCATGTGTGCTGAAGTCATAACTCGACTTTTTCATAAAACCAATTTCACAATCGAAATGCATTATGGGTCAAAACGATGAACCTGTCAGGTACTAACGAATTGCATGATGGGTGCTGACTTGGTTCATTATGGATAGGTTTTGACGAAGTGCATAGGGTACTGACGAAACGGAGGAGCACTGACGCAATGCATTATGGGTATTTATCCAATCCCTGATAGGTTAATACGATCGAAATGTATTATGGGCCACAATAAACCAAGGTACCATTGAAATGCATTATGGGACGATAACTATAGACGAAAGGTAGGCTTCGACGAAATGCACGATGGGTACTAACGCTGATCTAGGAACGGGGCAATTAGAGAATGCTTGATCGGTTCTCATCCAATGGATACTACGGATATGCATTAGTTGTGTGGCGACTCTCCAGTGCCACAAGTCCAAAAACATGCGTCCTAATTCATTCAAAATTCAGTTCACAATAAATTCTTTACGACACACAACACATTTATACATTTCTTAAAGAGAACTCTACCACTTATCTCTATATTGGTGACCCCATGAACAATCCGTTGCAAAACACTGAAGAAAGAATCTACATCACTGAAAACGAACACTAACGAAACCCCCGAATGAACCCTTACACGAAGCTCCTCTCGCAAGGATCATTCTCGCAACAAAAGGTACCTACCTACCCATTAGGTAGATTTTTCTAGCAACTTATCGCAACCTCTCCCTCTTATCTCACCCCTCAAACCGTCACAGCTGGCACAGCCACTGCGGTTTCAACGAACTCGCATAGTTCACTTTCTCCTAGTCTCCACATTCTCATCTGGCAACAGCTAACAAGCCACTGCGATACATTCAAGCCCCAAACATTCAAGCCGAGAAGCAACACATCATCAAAACATATTCAGTCGTCGTTGGCAAGCAGAGAAAAAAGACGTCCGCTATATTAGTTTTTAAGCCGAAAACGTCTGTATCTCTACATCGGTATTACAGTTTCGTCAAGATCATCGAAGAACTTTGGAAACTCGACACCACCGTCGCGACTGGCCATCAAGCCAGATCTACAGACACTCCGAGGATTCTAACTTCTTTCGACTTGCTACATTCGAACAACCAATCTACATCCTAGACTCTGACATGAGAGGGGGGACCTCTGTGGCGACTCTCCAGTGCCACAAGTCCAAAAACATATCATTCAAAATTCGGTTCGCAATAAATTCTTTACGACAAACAACACATTTATACATTTCTTATAGAGAACTCCTCTACCACTTATCTCTATAGTTGTAATGGCATTATGCCTAGTGACGTAGGTGCTGACAAAATCAACGGTGGATACTGTCACATCACACAATGCATGATAACTGCCGTACTGAATTACGCTTTTATGGGAGAACGCAAATTATGCACTCTGGACGTCTCGTGCGAAAACGGAGTCTTATCCTAACTCATTTTCTAAAATAACGATAATAACTTAACTTTCTTTTATTGATTTTGTGTTTTATAGTTCAAATAATCTAGTTTTCAATTCCATTATTGAAATCGTTCTCTTTGCCCCTTAAGATTCCAAGATGTGGGAATTTCGGTCTAATAGTCCCGGTATCTTATTTTATACGTGCTTGGCACCGTTTTTTCACCTGGTGTTATTCTTTATGTGCTCTTGGCCTGTTTCTACTCGAAATTGGGTTAAATCCAATAAAAACTGATATTGAACGTCTTTTTTCATTGTCTCTTTCATTACGAATGCAACAAAACAACAAATCATTTTTTATTTGTCTTGTAGAAGGAGGCTTTTATCCAAATATTTTGGAGGAAACCCAAATCGAATAGTTTTAAAAGTAAAGCGCGGAAAAAACCCAAAATAGTTTGTCAAACGAATGAGAAATCTCTCAAAAACTCTTCAACTTTTTATTGTCACAAAAATGTCAACGTTTATTATTCTATTTTCGTTTCCAGTCCTAAAATTGGAATTCTGGTTTCTCTCCCCGGTTTCAAAGTAATTTGGCCTTTTTTGTGAAAACTATCAACCCTAAAATAGGTCAATATTTGCGGAGGTGTTCAAAAGTGTGCCATTTTTGCTCCCTAATCAAAAATCTCATTTTGTTTATTTTAAAAAGTGCATAAAATGTTTATTCTAGCGGAAAAAATATAGGCGCATTAATTTTTGTGTATAGATATCAAATAAATTAATTTCAAAAAATAGTATGCTCTCAAATTATTTGATGCTCTTACACCTCCTGCTGCTGTTCTATCTCATTCTTGGCTGTTCATCTGATTATAGCTGCCACCTTCATCCCTTATATTGTCGCTGCCACCTTGATCTCATCCATCCGATTTCTACTTCAGATTGATATATTTTATCTCATTCCACATCGTTTTTACGCGTTTCTGCTAAATTTTGCACAGCACACTTTTTTTATAGGACCAAATCTGCCAGAATTTTGACCTGACGAAAAAAAAAGTATCGAAGTAAACCCCTCTTAAAATTTATCCTGGAGTCGATTGGGATCAATAACTTTCGGATCTGACGTACAGGGTGTTCCAGAAGAACCCTAACTTGGTTATTTTAAATACGAACCCTATGTTTTGACGATATAATTCGATTCTACGCTTGATTTGTAGTAACTTTTACTTAAAATACTTTTTTGATAGGACCAAACGTTTCTCAGTTAAGTGCCACTAGAGCAGCAATTCGTAACTCCGGAAAGTTTGGACCAATCAAAAAAGGGTAACTTTTAGTAAAAGTTACTAAAAATCGATCCTTGAAACGATTTCAATCGTCAAAACACAGGGTTCTTATTTAAAATAAGAAAGGGTCGTTCTGGAGCACCCAGTATGTCAGATCGAAAATTTATTGATCCCAATCGATTATTCGTTAAAATCTAAGGGGGGTTACTTAGAAAAAATTTTTCGTCTGGCAGATAATCAGGCAGCTAGCTGGCATGTCCCTGTATTTCAATTGCACTGCCACCTTGATCCCGTTTTTTCGTTTTCACTGTTATCTTGGCTACCCAGAGCCCTGTAGGTAATGCATTTTTATCTCTTTTTTATTTTAGAGCTATATTTTACAATAAATTGCATTTTTAAACAATTTGAAGCCTCTTTCACCAACTTTTTGTTTTCAAAGTTGATAAAAATGTAGTTTGGGGGGGGGGGCAGTTAAAATAGAATTTCGACCGCAAAGTTTCTCAAATAAATTACTTTTTGTTTTAATCAAAGCAAACGGGTTAGTAAAAAGAAAAAAAAAATATAATAAAGCCGTGATGTTTGGTTTGGACATGCGGTTGGGGGGCAAGGCCAGGCCCCTCAAGTCTGCCCACACTGGCTACACTCCTATTTTCACTTCCCCGATGCATCTAAGCAAAATAATAAAAAGAATATTTTTAGTTTTTTCTTCCCAATTTTGTGCGAAATCGTTTTCGTTTTATTTCCAGGATGCGTTTCTTTCGAAAAGGGCCTCAATGAAGATTTATAATGGCTTCTATCAAACCTTCGACCATCTTTCAACGCCCGCGCTTTTCTTCAACACTTTCCGGTGTCCTTCGACGAGAACCGGCCCCTTCGAACTATCCAAATTGATTATAAAATAAAGAATTTCTTAGATTTCAATATAATTTAACGTTTATTGCGTTTTTTATACACTAATGATATCACGACAAGACAATGGATCGTGCGCCCACATTTACATTTCGCTTCTGGCTTTTTTCTCCTTCCAATCAAATATTTGCATTTAATCATCTTTGATTTATAGAAACATTTTATGAAAGATTCTTGCTGAAGATCTTTCGTGAAGGAAGAACCAAAATTTCGATCATGGAAGCATTGGATATCCGTTGGATGGTGGATAGATGACCTTTGAATAGTCTCCAGAAGAATGTGATTTGTTTTTTTCTTCTGAAAACGTTTTTCTATCTCTAATTGACATTTCGCAATCGTCTCTATTGAAAATCTCGTTTTCGCTTATCCTAGAGCCCTCTTCACTGAGTATTAGTCATATCTCTGACGTACAGAAGGAAATTACAGTCCTTTCATTAAAAACCGTTTCTTTATCCAGAAGATCCGGTTCCAAACATATTTTTCGTCCAGCTCATCCCGTAGATAAAACAGGTGCTTGTGTTTAGGGTCTTATCTTGATTTGAGTCGTACTTGGGCGATGTCCGTCCTACGCGTACGTCTCAAGGGGAAGTTTAAAGAAGCGAAAGAGAAGACAAAAAAATTAAATCCAGACTTTATGTTAATTTTAAGGAGGTGTGCCGTTTCCTGTGTATTCAGTTTGTTTTAATTACTCGCTTTGATCTTTATTTCGCATTTTATTTCCATATTTCAATGCTCTCTTGAGTAGGAAGATAATGTACTGTCAACCCAAATTGGCCAGTTAGCCATTGTCGAGATGTGTTGAAACTAAGCAAGCAGCTACCCAATGACTTTTGACCAACTTGGGTAACTATTTGATTTTATCTTGTTTAGTGGTAGTTTATTAGGTAGCTCTAAATGTCTTCTTCCCTCAGCCATTTTGAAAAAACTCACACTTTTCTCAGTTTTTGACCTCTAGCTCAAAAACTATGCGTTCCAGCGACTTGACCACTCAGTACAAAATGAAAGATGATTAAATTCTGCGTCTGCTGAGCTTTCAAAAGTCAAAATCGGTCCAGCAGTTCAGGAGATATCGTGAGTCAAAGTTTACCATTTTTTGTAGGACCATACATTTATGTCACTCACGGGAGAACGGATTGTCCTAGAAAGTCGATTTTGGTCTCATTTTAAAGGTAATATACTAAGGAAAGTTTTCCAAAAATTGTAAGCCGTGTGGGAAAACCACTCATCCGATCCGAGACCGCACTCATTTTGAAGGAAATTAACTAAGCAGTCCGACTTTTCCATCATTTATAGCTTATTAATTATAGGGCTTCAAATTTTCGCCTCTCAGTTTACCATGCATTTGTGGAATTTACGGGAAAACGGAAAGTCCTGGAAAGTCAAGACTTATGGTTCATATGGGGACTTAGGCAGTCTACCCCTCTTTTTCGATTTACGATGATCAGTACACAGGATATGATGCATTTTACACAAAACTTCTGTTGTCTATCAAAATTTTTCGAATGAAAAGACGACCTTAAACGTAATAAACAAGTTTTACCCCAAAATTAACTTTGGCATCATTCCTACGAAGACGAAACTTAAAATTAGCTTCTACGTCTTTTTCTCAATGAAGAATCTTTTGATTGATGATAATTTTTACCTTGATTAAGTTTGCTTTTTTGTACTGGCGAGGTATCCGCGGCGGTATCTCGCACGTCGCGTGCATGTCGAAACCATAAACGAAACGTTTTTTTCTCTCGAAACGGGAAAATAGAACTCGTCTAGATTTTGTTACATGTCTACTCTTGACTAAAACCTCCGGCGGTACTAAACGCGTTCTAGGAACTTAAGAAACTCCCTCCCTCGTGGCTCCGACTTCCCCCCACGCTCTTTAAGCGTCTTCGTCTTCTTCGCAGCCTCTTTGTCTCTTTCCCTTCCCGGATACTCCGCTTTTTTTAAAAGTCAAGGGAACCTTTTTCGCTCTTTTTTCCACCGAAAAAGAAATTTAAACAGTCGCGTCTACTCGTTAATTGAATATGACTTGCAAATTTTTCGGAGAAAAAAAGGACTTGTTAAACATTTTTTTTTTCTTGGAAACGTTAAAATTTTATTCAAAACGTCCGTTTCTTGTAAACCACTTTTGTTTGGATACAACTTTGGAATTTTTAATTTTTTCCCCTCTTTCTGCTATTGTGAAGTCTAGAAATAGGTCAAAGTGAAGGCTATAGGATCATAGTTCCCAATTATTTAGCTCATTTTTAATGCAAAAGGTGTACTATTTGATTTCTTCTAGGTTAGGACCAATAGGTTCTAAATTCCTTCTCTCTATGCTTCTTCCGCCATTTTGAAAAAAACCTTATCGGAACTTTTTTCGGTTTTTGACATCTAAATCGAAAACTATAGGTTCTGGCGACTTGACCACTAAGTACAAAATGAAAGATTATTTAATTCTGCTTCAAATAATCATTTAAAAGTCAAAATCGCTCAAACCATTTAGGAGATATAGGTGCTCAAAGTTTACAATTTTTTGAAAAATCTCATCTTACCCCACATTCAGGGATCTCACTAGTAGCTAGTATCAAAGCCAAACCATTTCTTGATCACGAAAGAAGGAGAGCTCGGACTTTTTGGGAAATATTCCTTAGTTTACCTAGAAAATAATTCTAGTATCATCTTTTTAGGACTATCCGTTACTTCATTTTTAAGGAAACAAAAATTTTACTGACGTACATTTTATTCACCTTCCACATAACAACAAAAAATAAATTATTTCCAGGATTTAAGCTGTATAAAAAATACGAAGTAAAATAAAAATTTTTTTTTGGGGAATACATAAAAATAAATGACATTTAATAAAAAGAAGGAAAAAGCAAGAAAAACAATTGTTGCGCTTTAAATAATGCACTAATTTTAACAGCCTTTTTTCCCTGTCATTTCGTCTCATCTTAAGAGCAGCAGCTTTGCGGTGTCGGGTCCAAACCAGATCTCTTTGTTATGTAAACCCGAGTGAATTCTTCAGCAACCGTTGGATGTATACCAACAGTATTGCTCAATTTTCGGTAGGTCAAGCCACATCTAAATAAAAAAACCAAATAAAATAAAAATTTGAAGATCATGAGTAGAAAGAGCTTCAAAGGAATCGAAAATTTAGTTTGAGTAATTCACACTTGACAGCGCCACTGTTGTGGATTTATAACCCTCACAGTTTAACCTAACTTTGAAGCTCCCTCACTTCTAATAATGAAAGAAAACACGAACTTTAATGCAGCAGCAAATCCTTGAATGATTTCTCCAGCTTGAGGACCTAAATAATGCATTCCGATCACTTTCTGTTCACCTTCACGGAGACAAATCGTCTTCAAATAACACCGCGCTGGACTTCTTTGCGGAACAAAGAACTCAAGCGGTTTATAATAAGCATGATAAACCTAAAAAGATTTAGTCATTAATTTTTTGAATATCACAAAATTACTTCTATTTTGTCTTCTCCATATTTGGATTTGGCCGCTTCTTCAGATAAGCCCACGCAACCGTATTCTAAAGGAGTGAAAACAGTGGTAGCCACATTTTCGTAGTCCATTTGAAGTTTGCTTCCGCCAAAAAGTCGGGCTGCGAGTAGTTTTCCTGCTTGGATGGCAACCGGTGTTAACTCTGGCCTTCCCTGAAGAATGATCACTTAAGTAATTTTTAAATATACAATTTTTTTTTACCTCTAAAACGTCACCGACGGCATAAATATTGTCAATATTGGTCTTCTCATTAGTCCCAATCAGTTTACCTGACTGGCTCAATTTGAGGCCGACATTCTGTGCCTTGAGTTCAGCCGTCAACGGCCTTCGACCAATCGCAATTAAAACCGTATCGAAAACTCCAGTATGTTCAGAATTGTCCTAAAAAATCAAAAATTTGATGCTAGCATTTTGTCCAGAAAACACAAGCTTTACCTTGGTGTCTTTCCATTTAGCGACGATTTCGCCGCTTGGTTTCTTAGAGAATGAAACGGGAACACATTTATGAAGGAATCGAACTCCTCTCTCGACCATCTCTTGTGTTATCAAAGTCGCCATTTGTTGGTCAAATTCTCGTAAAACGACAGATCTCACCATAACGGTAGTCTGATAGCCAAGACCTTGCAGAAATCCAGCACATTCAAGTCCGATATCTTGTTTCAACAGTCAAGAAAAATAAGGAGGTTTCACGACAGGTTATGGTTTTAAGGTTAGAGTTGACAGGTTAAAACATTTTTATGTCAAATAGCCTCATAATGAAGCTCAAAAATGAGTTTTTAGATATTCAAAAGGATACATCCAGCACCAATGACGAGGGTATTCCCTGGAGCTTGTTTCAACGAAAAGAGATCATCGCTGGATATGCAGAGTTCTTTCGCTCCAGGCAAATCTGTATAATTGGGCCGTCCACCACATGCTATTATGATATTTTCGGCTTTGAGTGCTTTTTCAGTCCCATCCTTCAAAACAGCAATAACCGTGTTTTTATCAGCCAGATGTCCATGAGCGTTGATATACTCTATTTTTCTAAATTAATAAATGAAATTAAATTTTTTTTTAAATTATATTTTTTACTTGTCTCTCAAAAGCACTCTAGTCACCCAGTTGACGCTTTTGACGTGATTTTGGACCGAAGTGATCAAATTTGACCAGTTGATTTTGATGCTGCTTCTTTCAGGGACTTCCCATCCAAAAGCCTTGGCGTCCTAAAAAATGAGCGTTTAATAAAAAAAAGTTGTTTTTTGGTGACAAACTTACATGAAGAGCTTCACCAAGAAGAGATGCCTGATGCATTAACTTTTTCGGGATGCATCCTACGTTGACACAAGTCCCACCGAGACCCCAAGTTGTCCCTTTTGGCGATGGAGTCACGAAGTCTAAAACGGCGACCTTTTTACCGTAGCCGACGGCCTCTTTTGCTGCGGCGAGCCCTCCGGACCCCCCTCCAATCACAATCAAGTCATAACTTGATCCTGAAATAAAAAAAATCACAATTAGAGGAAAAGAATACTGAATAAGAGAACTTTAACACTGATTCAATATTTTGGCAGCTATTAGTCATACGCCGCAGAATTCTTCAAAAACTTCCTTTAACTTTCAAAACGGAACCACAATGATGTTTAGCGTAAGCCATTACTGACTCCAACTCACTACCCCCACCCCTATTCCCCTCTGTAGTTAACACTACCCCCTTCTCAATATAAATTCCTCAAACTATCACCAGGAGAGGGGAGGTGATGGGAGATAGGGGGAGGTGAAGGGAGATAGACTAGGGGAGGTGAAGGGAGATAGACTAGGAAGGTGATGGGAGATAGACTAGGGGAGGTGGACTAGGGGAGGTGATGGGAGACAGACTAGGGGAGGTGATGGGAGACAGACTAGGGGAGGTGATGGGAGACAGACTAGGGGAGGTGATGGAAGATAGACTAGGAAGGTGATGGGAGACAGACTAGGGGAGGTGATGGGAGACAGACTAGGGGAGGTGATGGAAGATAGACTAATGGAGGTGATGGGAGACAGACTAGGCGAGGTGATGGGAGACAAGACTAGGGGAGGTGATGGGAGATAGACTGTGGGAGGAGGTTGGGGGGATTCGGGGGGAGATTGAGCGGGGGAAGATAAGGGGTTGGGGGAGGTGATGGGAGATAGACTAGGGGGGGTGATGGGAGATAGACTAGGGGAGGTGATGGGAGATAGACTAGGGGAGGTGATGGGAGATAGACTAGGGGAGGTGATGGGAGACAGACTAGGGGAGGTGATGGGAGACAGACTAGGGGAGGTGATGGAAGATAGACTAATGGAGGTGATGGGAGACGGACTAGGGGAGGTGATGAGAGACAGACTGGGGGAGGTGATGGGATACAGACTAGGGGAGGTGATGGGAGACAGACTAGGCGAGGTGATGGGAGACAAGACTAGGGGAGGTGATGGGAGATAGACTGTGGGAGGAGGTTGATTCGGGGGGAGATTGAGCGGGGGAAGATAAGGGTGGGGGAGGTGATGGGAGATAGACTAGGGGAGGTGATGGGAGATAGACTAGGGGAGGTGATGGGAGATAGACTAGGGGAGGTGATGGGAGATAGACTAGGGGAGGTGATGGGGGATAGACTAGGGGAGATTGAGCGGGGGAAGATTAGGGGTTGGGGAGGTGATGGGAGATAGACTAGGGGAGGTGATGGGAGATAGACTGGGGGAGGAGGTTGGGAGATAGACTGTGGGAGGAGGATGGGGGGATTCGGGGGAGATTGAGCGGGGGAAGATTAGGGGTTGGGGAGGTGATGGGAGATAGACTAGGGGAGGTGATGGGAGATATACTAGAGGAGGTGATGGGAGACAGACTAGGGGAGGTGATGGGTGACAGACTAGGGGAGGTGATGGGAGATAGACTAGGGGAGGTGATGGGTGACAGACTAGGGGAGGTGATGGGTAACAGACTAGGGGAGGTGATGGGTGACAGACTGTGGGAGGAGGTTTGGGGGATTCAGGGGGAGATTGAACGGGGGCAGATAAGGGGTTGGGGGAGGAGGCAGGGGTTTTTAGGGGGGATTGGGGGGGGAGAAGTTAGGGTTTTGGGGGGAGGATTATGGTGGTTGTGGAGAGGTCTGTAGACCCCCCAAAGTGTGAGTGCAGTTATTATCTGCACTTTTCTCAACAACTATGAGGTAAAATATATTCCAAAGAGGGATGACATAACAGCCCACATAGGCCATAGGCTAACGTGATTCAATGGCGACTACCTAATACCTAAGGGCTCTTACATAACATTCCTACACCTTTAACAATAATTTACTAAAAATAACTCCAATATAACCAAACCATATGATTTTTATCACAGTGATAACGCAATTTAGGACATTTTAAGCCAGAAAACGTACTTGAAAGCCCTTAAAAATAAAGTCTCACCTAAAACTCGACTATTCGAAAAATTCCGAACGTTTTGAGCGAAAAGAACAGCTCTCGTCAATAGAATTCTCATGATCGCGATATCATTTCCGCCCCAAATAAATCAAAACCGAAAAACCGACCCGGATTGTACACTCATAAAAATTGGAAAAGCTTCAAACATTACGCAACGATTTTTTTAAAAAGGTTCTTTTTTCTGTCAGTTGAAGGTTACGGGAAGGCAGGTTATCAAGTATTTTGAGACCAAAAAGTTTACTGTTTGTTTTTTTGTTGTTTTTTTTTTGTTGTGATTTAAAAAAATGAATAACGTTCTTCTGACTGGTTCTAACCGAGGGATAGGACTTGGGCTTATCAAGGCGATTTTGAAGAACAAGAATTCGAAAGCGAAAGAAATCATCGCAACGTGCAGAAAGCCAGAAGAAGCCAAAGTAAGACTTACCTTCAACAGGTGCCATTTTTGGAATGAAAAAAAAATTTAATTAATTTTATCTCTGGTGTAAATGGGCGTCGACCGCTTGGGGAATCAATAAAAAATGATTAAATGGAATGTAAAAGACAAGAATTTATAACAAAAGTTGGGCTTGAGGGAAGCCGGGTTTTTCGTCAAGGTTCTTTTACCCCCTCCAGAAGTCAGAAATTCCCCTGACTTGAGAAGATTCTCGAAGAATGAGACAAGATTGTGAGATGTTGCGTTTGAAATAATTGAATTGTAAATTGAGATAACTTGTTTACTTTGTACTTAAGTACACGTTTGAAGAAAAAAAGAGAGCTAATTACGGTTTTTTTAATTTTTAAAGGGATGAGGTCTAACAGGTGTGCCAACTTAAATCGGGATGACAGTCTGGAGCTCCCCCGGCGAAAAGTTCCTCAAAATTTCCCCCTCCTTTAACACAAACGTGATGATCCCTTGTAAAATTTTCGTGATGATCCCTTTTCAAAGAACATAATAGCCTGATGACTACCAAGCGAAGATTTTCGTTGATACCTCTTTTTGGAGTAGATATCGTGATGACGCCATTAGCATAGGCCATGGAAGAAAGTGATGACCTCTTTTAGAATTTTTCCTTATTGTGATGATCCCTATTTTTCATGATGACCTATTTTTAGAGTAGTTGGGTATCGTGATGGCGCTCTTGGCATAGAAGAAAATGGTGATGACCTCTTTCTTAGAGTATCGTGATGACCCTTTATCAGTTGATTAGGGTGATTTATTCTTTTCCGAAAAGGAAATGGCATGACGATCCCTTTTATCCCTTTTTAAATAAAAATTGTCATGATGACCCCCTTTGGATAGAAGGGAGTCGTGATGACCCCCTTTGGATAGAAGGGAGTCGTGATGACCCCCTTTGGATAGAAGGGAGTCGTGATGACCCCCTTTGGATAGAAGGGAGTCGTGATGACCCCCTTTGGATAGAAGGGAGTCGTGAATCGTGATGATCCCTTTTTAAAACACAAAAATGGTCGTGATGACCCTTTTTAAAACACAAAAATGGTCGTGATGACCCTTTTTAAAAACAAAAATGGTCGTGATGACCCCTTTTTATATGAAAATTTGACGTGATGACCCCTTTTGGATAGAAGGGAGTCGTGATGACCTCCTTTGGATAGAAGGGAGTCGTGAATCGTGATGATCCCTTTTTAAAAACAAAATTGGTCATAATGAACCCTTTTTAAAACAAAAATAGTCGTGATGACCCTTTTTAAATCAAAAATTGTCGTGATTACCCTTTTTTAAATAAAAATTTGACGTGATGACCCCCTTTGGATAGAAGGAAGTCGTGATGACCCCCTTTGGATAGAAGGGAGTCGTGAATCGTGATACATAATCTTTTTTTAAAAACAAAAATGGTCGTGATGACCCTTTTTTAAAATAAAAATAGTTGCGATGACCCTTTTTTTAAATAAAAATGGTCGTGATGACCCTTTTTTTAAATAAAAATTGTCGTGATGAGTGATGACCCCTTTTTAAATAAAAATTGACCTGATGACCTCCTTTGGATAGAAGGGAGTCGTGATGATCCCTTTTTAAAAATAAAAATTGTCGTGATGACCCCTCTGTAAAATACAAAGTGTCCTGGATGACCACTTTTAAAAAATAAAAATTGTCCTGATAACCCCTTTAGACAGAAGGGAGTCGTGATGACTCTTTGGATTGAGTAGTGATGACTCCCTTTACATAGCATCATCACGATGACCCTTTTGAGTCTTGTCACTCCAAATGGTGCCTTTCAAATCCAGACTTTTTATGTTTCCTCGTGATGACCCTTTTGTGAAATCTTTTGAGTCTTACTTATCGGAAGATCGGTCGCAGGAGATCTCGTCGGTTTGCTACCTCGACTGTCGAAGCTTCTATGCTCGTGGAAAATCCTTTTCCTCATAACTCAAATCCTTTCTCTCCCCATCTCAATACAAATCTCATCCATTTTCTAGAACTTTTATTTTGTTTATAAATCATCTGAAAATTTTTCATTTTCAGGAGCTCCAGGAAATCGCCCAAGCAAACGGAAACGTCCACATTTTAAAACTTGGTAAAGAAATAATTGATCATAAACTTTGTACTTAATTACTTTTCCAGATATCACGGATTTATCGACTTTCAAGGAGTTTTCTGAAAATGTCAAAAAAATCGTATGCGACGATGGACTCAATATGCTGATAAACAATGCCGGGATTGCTGGGAAATTTTTGAGGATCAATTTCGTCACCGCGGAAACGTTGAAGGAACAATTTTTGGTCAATACTGTAGCACCGATTATGCTCGCCAAAGTAAATTTTATTTTTTGTGTGAAACCGTTGAAGAATTGTTCTTTAGGAGATGGCGCCTTTGTTGTGTTTGGGAGCTCAGAAAAGCGAGGAGCCGGTCAAAGCCGCCATAGTGAACGTCTCATCCATTTTGGGTTCGATATCAGCCAATGATGTGGGCGGTTATTATCCGTATAGATGCAGCAAATCTGCCCTAAATGCGGCCACCCGATCCCTCAGTGTGGATCTCAAGTCAAAAAACGTCGCCGCAATTTCGATCCATCCAGGTTGGGTAAAAACCGACATGGGAGGGCCCAAAGCTCCTCTCGGAGTTGAAGAAGCGACCGCGAAAATCGTTGAAACTTTAAGTAGTTTAAAACCCGAGCAGAATGGAACATTTTTGAATTATGATGGAAAACCACTTAATTGGTGAAAATCAACTAATGTATACATTTTAGACTCTTAGGCCTCTTTAAAGGACAATTAATATGCATTTAAGCTTCAAAATTTACGTAAATAAAGCTCATTTTGTTTTTTCTTTATAACAGGCATCAGTTGCCAATTAGACTGTACAGGTTAGAAATCAAAGGTTATCTAGCACCCAGTGCCTAAAGTGGTTGTATATGTATACTCTCTGTATGAATACTCCCCTGCTGTCTATTGGCACTTTTTTCAACTTAAGACTGTTTATAGATTGGATATTGAAGGGTAGCTATCATCCAGTGTCCCAGGACAGTTATAATTTGCTGTTTAAATGCCAGAACTTGCTGTCTCTTTTTATATCCATGACACAGGGGCTTGGGTCAAAGCTTGCCTGGCCCCTTTGTAGAAAGACCAAGGACCTCCTAATAAGAAAAAGGGCTTTTTACAGCCTCCAAATCTCTCGACATGAAAGGAAAAAGAAGCCAAACACTTTTGTACTTATATCAGTATATTTATCACAGAATCAAATATTTGCAGTACATAAAAAAAAGGCATTTATTTTTGTTTCAGCTCATAAAATTAAAATTTTATTTTTTATTACTCCAAAGTCTTATTTTTTGCCACCTAATAAATTTTTAAAAAATGATGAACAATGGAAAAAAATTTATTTTTAAATTACCTTTTTTACCGCCTTTGTCTCCTCCACCACCTTTTCCGCCTTTATCTGCTCCTTTTGCGCCACCTCCTCCTTTTTTCTGTAAAATTAAATTTATTTGGGTCCTTTTTTTAAGATTCTTTTAAGATTTTACATCATCAGCCTTAGCTCCACCACCTCCTCCGCCACCACCTTGAATAAATTTATTGACCAAAAATGAAGATTTTAACTTGAAAAATACCTTTTCCTTTTCCCATAATTTGATTTGAAGCCTTTTAGCTACGTTCGCATCCAAAAAGAGACGAAGGTGTTGACCAAGTCTTTTCTTGAAATAATAAACAGAATCGGGCGGCCATATTTGCGAGAGCGGTCCAAATGAAAGTTTGCCAAAAAAACGAATTTAACTCTTCATTTCAAGGGTGATCTTTTTTAAAAATAAAAGCGAAAAAAAACCTTGGAGTCGTTTTCAAACCATTTTTTTATTACACACTTAAGGTGGGAAATGATAATTACACTCCAGAAGAATCACCACCTAAGGATGGATGTAGAAGCCACAGGATGGTTGTGGAGGCCACCTAAATGTTGATTCATTTAAATGTGCTGCCGCAGAATGGCCTGGAAACTTCTAGATTGATCTAGAACGTTCTACCTAGATAATAATCTAATCGGTTCAGAAGCTTCCAGAATCCAGGCGAAGTAGGAATTTTTTTGATGGATCCAAACGTTTTTGAGGCATCGCAATGAGGTCGCCAAAGAAGCATTACTTTCCACCTGAGATTTTCCATTTCACTTTAGCTCCAGAAAGAGTTCCTTTCTCGAGGGAACACTTCCCATTGTTCCCAGTTTAGTCCCCAATTTGCGAAAAAAATTGCACAAAATGGAAATATTTTGAAAAGCCCAACTCTGTTTGGTTGCAGTTTTGCCACTTTAGGACCACTAAAGTGGCCCAAATTGCGATAAATCGCCCTAAATGACAACACCGCTGACTTCTCTAGGGTGGGAGAACCGAAGTTCATAGCAAAGTTATCCAATTGCATTCTACTGACGTCATAAAGATTTGAGGCCTTCTCTATCTCCCGTTTATCAGAAATCGGTTATCTGCTTCCCGATAAAAAACACGATTAGATAATAAACAAAACGTGCGTCGGCTTTTTTTCGATTCGTCACGTTCCACGCCCACGATTGTTAACATTAAATTTTAAATTCATTTTCAAAAATGCCCGTTTTGAACAAATATGAAGTGACGAGTTTGGAAGAGCTCGACTCGAAAATCGAAGAAATCACAAGCAGGGACAAAGACGAAAACATTTTTTTGTGGTTCGTCGGTGCAGTCGAAGGCGACAAAAGTTGGTGCAGCGACTGCGTTAAAGGTTCGTTTATTTCTTTTCTTCCAGCAAATCCCGATGGTTGATTACGTCATGATGGGTAATAGCGAAAATATGCTTGATGGACAATGGGTTACTAACTAAGAAAAAACGTGTTCCTTGTGGTTCCAGGGCCCCCAGCCATGAGAACATTAAGGTGGAGTAATTTGGCACACTAGTGATTGGGTGTTGAAAGATTGGGGGAATCATGGGGGATTAGTTGGGAAGAGTGATGGTGGACGTTTATGGTTAGTTAGGGTTTTTTGGATGATAATTGGGAGGAATCATTGAGGGTAATCGAGAAGGAGAGTTAAGGGCAATCGTGGAAGGGTCTACCTAATTTACTGACCGGAGAAAAACCGTACTACCGGACAAACTACTGATGCGACGGGGCTGAAATTTGGCAGAGATGCATCTTTTGATTGGTAGCACCGATCCTCGAAGGAAATTTTCAAATCGGACTACCGGGGGCGGAGATAGTCAGAGGTAGTCAGATTTGAAAATTTCCTTCGAGGATCGATGCTACCAATCAAAATATGCATCTCTGCCAAATTTCAGCCCCATCGCATCAGTAGTTTGTCCGGTAGTACGTTTTTTCTCTATGGTCAGGAAATTAGAAACGTCCATCGTGAAAGAAGGAATTGGGGGATTTGGGGGCCCACAAGTTGGGAAGGGCGATTGGGGGGTTGGGGTTAAGTGGGGGTATCGGGTAGGGACAATGGGGTGAGTTGGGAGGAATCAGTGATGGGGGCTTTTAGGGTAAGATAGGGTTATTGGGGAGAATTATTGAGGGAGGGGGCTATAGTTATTGGAACTAGTTGGGGGTAAGGGGGAAAGGAAGAAGTAATTTTTGGGGATTGGGATAGGGAGGACTAGTTGGAAGTAATGGGATAGCTTAATAAATCTACAATAAATTAAATATTAAAAAAATACCTAATGAATAAATATTATTTTTCTTTCAGCGGAACCTGTTATCGAAGAATTCCTTAGCGATCTCAAATTGAAGAAGAACTGCAGCATTATAACATGCACAGTCGACAAAATACTGTAAGTCATGGAAAAAAGCATTTAAAAAAACGTTGACTTTTTCGGTTTTAGGTTCAAAAGTGGCGATAATCCTTATGCGAAGCACAAAGCCCGTGTTAAGAAAGTGCCGACTGTTCTGAGCTGGGGAAAACCCGAAAGGGTCGAAGAGGACGAATGTATGGACGCGGAACTTCTTGCTATGGTCTTTGCTGATGTAATCGAAATTCCGGAGTGCTAAATTATATTTATTTCCTACCTACAAGTATTTAAATTTTCATCAATAAGATTATATTTTTGTAAAAGTTATGTCTTAATAAATCTGAAAACATTATTTTTGCTACCTTCTGCTTGTACTACCAGAGGTAGTATAAATCCAAGTTTACATCATCTGTCGTCAACCATTTTGAAAAAACCGTCTCAAATTGTGGATGTTTTATGTTTTTGAAATTTGATCTCTGCCTCATAAACTATTGGCTCAAGCTACTTGACCACTTAATACAAAATGGAAGATTATAAAATTCTGCTTCTAATATATTGAGGGCTCTTAAGGGCTCTTGGACTTCATAGAGCTTGAAAAACTAATTTTATTGGTGGAAAAGTCCCCATTTGTCTCAACCCCTCAAGTCAAGCAATTAATGATTTCTCAACGAAAATCAGCTGAATGAATATTTTAGTTAAAAATTATCAGCTGTTTTTATCTATAAAAATTATCTACTTTGATTTTCTCTTCAAACTCCGTCGATAAAGTGAAAAGGATGTCATTGAAGAATAATTCCGGTCCTGAGCTCGATTCCATGTACGAAGAAGGCGAAAGTATACCGGGTAGTCCGGGTGTTTCAAAACCTGCATTGGCTCACCTATCAGACCTCATCGATTCTGGCAATTCGGAAGAAAATTTGAAAATTCTCAACTCCAATCAGGTCCAGTTCGACGAATCCAAAGGTGAGGAAGACTCGACCTTTTTTCAGCGCGTTTCCATCGCCGGGGACTCCACTTGCTCCAATTTGACCGACGAACTTTGCCACTCTTCCAAACTTCTTTTAGAATCACTTCATCTAAGACAGAAATACATGATGATGTCACAACAATCATTTCCATCAACCACCGCCAGGTATTCACCTAAAATGAGCTATCAGCAATAAAAAAAAAAAAAAGGTATTTAGGAAATGAAGGAGCCTACCAAGAGATCTATCGGCCGTCCAATACTCCCAAAAGTTCCAATCACTGGGACGTCGAATTTCTTCCTTCGGCCAAAAACCTCATTGTACCCAACAACGGCGTTTTCGAAGTTTTCAATGATTCTTCAAGTATTTTTTTTATTTTTCAAAAGCATAATTTGGTTTTTAGCTCATGCAATGGATTTTCCGTATCCAAAATTGGATACCTACATCACAGATTTGTTAAGGATGTCAGCCATTATCGAAGATGGGCCTTTGAAGTCATTTTGTTATAAACGCCTCGTCTTTTTGTCAGCGAAATTTCAGCTTCATATACTTTTGAATGAAGGGAGGGAATTGGCAGCTCAAAAAATCGTTCCACATCGTGATTTTTATAACATACACAAAGTAAGATTTGAAGAAATGATGTCCATTTTGTTTTAAAAACTGCAGGAGATAAAAGAAAGATGGCTACTTTGATCCTCGAATGTCTTTTATCAAGAGGTTATCAAATGGCGGCCATCTTTAATTGGTTTTGTATTGGCCAATGAAGTGCAGTAGCAGAAATGAGATATTATTGTCTTATAATTTTTTTCCTCCTCACCTTTTGATGGGTTTTGAGCACAGTTTCAGGTCTCCTCGTTTTTCAGGTTGACACTCATGTCCACGCGTCATCAAGTATGAATCAAAAGCATCTTCTCAGATTCATCAAAAAGACGTTGAAAAACTACAAAGATGAACCTGTCATGGTTTCGAAAGATGGGAAAAATCTGATGACGCTCGAGGACGTTTTTCAATCAATTAACCTGACCGCTTATGATCTAACAGTCGACAGGCTTGACGTGCATGCTGATCGCCATACTTTCAACAGGTTACGAATACTGTCATTGTTCTTTTTTGACGTTTTCCTTCAGATTCGACAAGTTTAATGCGAAGTACAATCCAATCGGTGAAAGCAGGTTGAGGCAGGTTTTTTTGAAGACGGATAATTACCTTCAGGGTAAATATTTTGCGCGGATTATCAAAGAGGTGGCGTCTGATTTGGAAGAGTCGAAATATCAGAATGCGGAGCTTCGCCTTTCCATTTACGGGAAGAACCCCGACGAATGGGACAAGCTTGCCAAATGGGCTGTCAGCAACGACGTCTACTCGGAAAATATCCGATGGGTCATTCAGGTCCCGAGGATCTTCGACGTTTTCAAAGCGACTGGACTGCTGGAGAACTTCGGCCAGTTTTTGGACAACGTTTTCCGACCTCTTTTTGAAGTCACCAACGACCCGTCGTCACATCCGGAACTCCACAGGTTTCTCACTTACGTCGTCGGTTTCGATTCCGTCGACGACGAGAGCAAACCCGAAATCCCGATCATCGATAAGATCATCGAGGTATCTTTTGCTTTCAAACCTGAATCAATCAGCACAGCTATAGGGGACAAGGTCCCATTGTTCCCCAGGCGATGCTTGGGCATCCATCTGCACACTCTGGGACACTTGCACATTCCCTTAGGGGCAAGAACTCCCTCCGGGCTAGTCTGGGTTTGGTTCCACGACCTCCTAACATCTTTTTTGTTTTAGATTCCATCATCGTACGCTGCAGAAGAAAATCCACCTTACGCATATTATCTTTATTACATGTTTGCGAATATTACAGTTTTAAACCACTACAGGAAAAGCAGAGGCTTGAATATTTTCATGTTTCGCCCTCATTGCGGTGAAGCTGGTTCGGTGCAGCATTTAGTTTCTGGCTACCTTCTCGCTGAGAGTATATCGCACGGTCTTCTCCTTCGTAAAGTCCCAGTGCTCCAGTATCTTTTCTACTTGGCCCAGATTGGAATCGCCATGTCACCGTTAAGCAACAACCATTTGTTTTTAAACTATGACAGGAATCCGCTTCCGGAGTATCGCGCACGAGGTCTCAAGGTGTCGTTGAGCACCGATGATCCTCTTCAGTTCCACTTTACGAAAGAGCCGCTCATGGAAGAGTACAGCATCGCCGCCCAAGTCTGGAAGCTCAGCCCTTGCGATATGTGCGAACTGGCGAGAAACTCGGTTCTCACGAGTGGCTACTCACACGACACGAAACGTTATTGGCTCGGAAACGACTACTGGAAAGAAGGCGTCGCTGGGAACGACGTCTCCAAAACGAACGTCCCTGATGTCAGAATCGCTTACAGACTCGAAACTCTTGTTGCTGAACTATCAAACATTATCGACGCTCCTGAAAAAGCATAAAAATACCATCTGCTTCATTTCTATTTTATATTTAAAATAAATTCGTTCTTCTTATAGAATTGGTTTTTTCTACACATTTTAATGAATCAAAGTCCCTCTACTAATCAAAGCACCAGAGGTCGAACATCTTTCAGTTTTTGACCTCCAACTCAAAAACTATAGGTTCTAGCGACTTTACCACTTAGTACAAAGTGAAAGATAATTACATTTGGCTTCTAATGGGCTTTCAAAAGTTAAAATCGGTTTAGCCGTTCTGGAGATATCGGTGGTCAAAGATGGTTATTTTTTTGTAGGATAGATTTTTGGCTTTACCTACTTATTTTACCATTTATGGCTCTCGGAGAATTAGATAGTCCTAGAAAGTCGATCTTAGTCTCATTTTAAAATTTAGAGGGGGATGTCGCAAACTTTAATTTTGAACTACCTAATTGTCCTAAACACGATGAAATCAAATAATGCACGTTTTTCATGGTAAAACCCTCTGAAACTTGGACTGTATCTACACCTTTTGACCATTTTACGTGCTGACAACGAATGCTTTTTGAACTTTCGATCATTGGCTTGTAAAACGCGTCACTTAATGCTGAGTTTGAAAAAAAGAAGCGAGTAGAGCTGTAACTAAAAAAAAATCTGGTGTAAATCAGAGATTACGAGATTCAGCCCCCTCTGGTAAACAAACTGTTTGCGCTCGTCCTTGTCGGCGAGCACTAAATATCAACAAAAATGTGTCACTTGTCTCTTTTTTTACCACCGTCCTGTTAACAGGTTGTTTTTCCACCGTCAGTCGACTTCGACGTCTAAAAAAAACCATTTCCCACCTAAAAAACATCGAATGCATCAAACGCTGTGTATATTTTTGTGAGTAAAATCGTTTATAAAAACATTATTTTTGGTAGTTTAGGGCAGATTTTAGAGGTGTACGCTGTTTTCTGCGGCCTCCACAAGACAGGAAGCAAATGCGAGACGAGAGTCGACGATCATAATAAAACGGACAAGATATTATGTAAAGGGGCTTTTAAATCGTTTAGCGAGAACAACATGGTGATCGCCGGGTAATTCGGACGGCTCCGATGTTCCTAATTGATTTAAAGAACGTTCTAGGAAGAAGTTCAACGCCATAACGCTTTGCCAGCTTCCCGGACCAGGTTTCGACCCCACAATCATCTCTTCCGTCGAACAACTCCATCGCTTTTCACTCATCAAATCGAACATTACGCATTTCACCAAAGATTTCCCAGTCATCAAACATCTTCAGGTACGTACACAAAAGGTAGCTCAGATAAAACGAAAGTTTCTTATGAAACTCACACTAGAATGTGACAAAGTCAAATCAGGGAACTTATAAAAACATCCATTTTTAGGTAGATCGCCCCATTTCCTTCAGATAGTCGAATTTTCCCAATTGTAAGGCGAAAATGGGAAATAAGAGGAGCCAAAATTGCAATATACTGCCCAATCTGGCTACACTGAACCGTGTAAATTGGCCCAATTCGAGATAAATTGCTGAATTAGGCAACGTTGGGGATAAAAAGAGCCAAAATTGCAATGTACTGCCCAATCTGGCAACACTGAACAGTGTAAATTGGCCCAATTTCGAAAAAATCGCCCAATTAGGCAACGATGGGAAATAAAAGGAGCCAAAAATGCAATATACTGCCCAATCTGGCAACACTGAACAGTGTAAATTGGCCCAATTCGAGATAAATCGCCCAATTAGGCAGCGATGTGAAATAAACGGAGCCCAACTTAAAAAAAAACAACAAAAACAAAAAACCTGCCCAATATGGCACGTATAGACGCCCAATTCACGATAAATCGCCGAATTAGGCAACGTTGGGGGATAAAAGGAGCCAACATTGCATAAAAAACTGCCCAATCTGGAAAAACTGGACGGTGTAAATTGGTCCAAGTTGAGATAAATCGCCCAATTAGGTAGCCATGGAAAGAAGGCAACAAAAAAGGAGCCAAAATTGCAATAAACTGCACAATCTGGCAACACTGAACAGTGTAAATGGGCCCAATTTCGAAAAAATCGCCCAATTAGGCAACGATGGGAATTAAAAAGGGCCATTATTGAATAAAAAACTTCCCAATCTGGCAAAACTTGACGGTGTAAATTGGTCCAATAAAACGAACTTTAAAGGAACCAAAATTGCAACAAACTGCCCAATCTGGCAACACTTTACAGTGTAAATTTCCCCAATAAAGACGAACTATTCACCATCGAAAACCGCCAAATCGAGACCTAAAATGGACCGATGGAGTCCAAAATCGAAAAAATTGTTGAAATGGTATGATTCGGCAATTTTCGCCGGAATAAAAGTAAAAGAAACGGACGGATCTTTGAAGACACCTTAAAAGTAAATCAAGTTAAAATGTGGTCCTGAGCTCCTCTTATCTTTATCGCGTCGGTTAAGATTAGGGCACGCATTAATTCTTATGTTTGCAAGAGAGAGTTTTATCTTTTACGGGTTGTAAATCCGTTTAAATTTAACGACCGACTCGATTATTAGAGAGAGAGGGAGGGCCCATCTCCCAAACAACTTCACGCTAATAATTTATTTTTCCCTCAGATTTTAAACGTAACGAGGCTCAGGCTCGAGAAACTCTCGTTGACCGCTTTTAGAAATTTAAAGGAAATCAGAATCATCGATTTGAGCTACAATCGTTTGAAGATTTTCGACGGCTACTTCCTCGAGTCGAATCATCACCTTCTGCATATCTATTTAAGAGGTAATTTTCGACGATTCCTCCAAAATTCTGAGCACTCGAAGGATATTTTAGGCTTAATGGGGTCAAATTGAGGCTAAAGCCAAAAAGTTATGGTTATTATGTAGCAACTAGCGACATATGCCTGGGCTCCGTTTTTTCATACCATAGCCGGCTATACCCTTTTAAAGCCTGAGGAGGTAGAGTTTAATTAATTTTGAGCCTTTGATGAATTATATTCGATTTCCAAAGCAAACGTTGACAAATACTTGAAACTAGATCACCTGCGGTAATCCGCCAACAACAATAGCGAGCCCAAACTTTTTGTCCACAATTTTAATCATAACGCACGAAAAATGATTAATCCGATTTCCATAATGAACAATTTCAATTTTAGTGTAATTCGGATAACAGCATAACCGTAGCGGAGAGATTATTCGACGGATTAATCAAACATGTCCTCCAAACTGTGACGGGCTTTGATCCCTCTAACAAATAAACATATATAATTATTTTACGCTAATGTAACAAAATGTCTGGAGTTTCTATTATTCTATGTGTATTCTATGAGTAAATGTAACGAAATTGAATTTATTTTTGAACTTTTTCGTTTATGAAATCCCCCGATCGTACTTATCTGTTGTTTATGCTTGTTAGTCATAGAGAACACCTGTCGAACAAAGTTTGAAAATCGATAAAAGGCTTTCGTGTTAAAAATGTTCGATTTTCCCCAGGGAACAACTGGAAATGCGATTTGCATAAATTCAACTGGATTTTGGACCCTAAAAATGGATCTTTGGCGAGCAAAGTGGCGGACGTGGCCGAAATGGAATGCGGGAACGAGAACTACCTTCAGAAGCCGGTCGCAAAAGTGATTCGCTATTTGAAAGTGAGGATTATTTTGTTTCCGGTCCTATTAACTTTCTCAAAGATTCGGGTTTTTGGGGAAGGGTCTTCCAGACCCCCTAGGGTCAAACTGACTTTTGATCTTTGTCGGACATGACTTTGTCTGTGGTGCAGGCCGTCCGTCGCCTTTTTTTTCCCGGAACACTTCACGGCCACAATTTTCATCCGATTTTCACGAAATTTTCACACAATCTTCCTTTCGTGGTTATGTATCTTGAAAGTGGCGAGAACGATTTTTGAAATTCGACAAAATGGCGGAGATATGCCTGTCTAAAGTTTGCAAAAATGTGCTACGGGCTTTCTACCGGCCCGATCTTCACCAAATTTTAAACAAATAATCTTCTCGTGATCCCGATTAAATTTCATTAAATAATTAGGTAATTAATTATGTAATTAGGTAATTATGACTAATTACCTTAATTTTCCCATTTTTATAAAATTATCACCAAATTCAAGTTATGATTGCAAAAAACTTTTTTCCAAAAATTAATTAATTAATTAACTAATTAGGCAATTAAATTGAGTTTGAGTGAAATTAGTCCCATTTTCATAAAATTATCACCAAATTCAAGTTATGATTAAAAAAAGTTCTCAAAAATTAATTAGGTAATTAATTAACTAATTAGGTAATTATAATGTGTTTGAGTGAATATAGTCCCATTTTCATAAAATTATCACCAAATTCAAGTTATGACTGAAAAATGTTTTTCTCCAAAAATTAATTAATTAATTAAGTAATTAACTAATTAGGTAATTATGATGTGTTTGAGCGGAATTAGTGCTATTTTCATAAAATTATCACCAAATTCAAGTTATGATTGAAAAAAAAAGAAGTTTTTTTCCAATAATTAATTAATTAACTAATTAGGTAATTATAATGTGTTTGAGTGAAATTAGTCCCATTTTTAGAAAATTATCACCAAATTCATGTTATGATTGAAAATTGTTTTCCAATAATTAATTAATTAATTAATTAATGGAAAACAATTTTCAATCAAAAGTTATGTTATGTTAGAAAAAAAGGATTCATTTCCCCCGAAATCTGTAGACCTTTGAGAAAGTTCGTGTCTCTGGGCAAGCTCCAGGACCAACACTTTTGATTTTTAGACTTTGGGAGGTGAATGCCCGATGACTGCCGCTGGAAAATGCAACTGTACGCTTGATACGGTCGTCTGGTCTCCGAAATCGAAGTATTTGGTTCCGATTATATTCGTCGACTGCACGTTTAAAGGTCTAAAGCAACTTTTAGACGTCGTTCCCAGGAATACGACTTCTTTGAATTTTACAGGAAATAAAGTAAATCATGTTTTACTATGAAATGCCTTAAACTTTCCTTCAGATTGCCGACATCCGTCCGTTGACGCTGAAACAAATTTATTGGTCGGTCTCGGATATTTATTTAAACGACAATAACATTCTCTCCGTTGACGTCCTCGAAGGCTCCGAATGGCTGAAACGTTTTCGAGTTTTAAACCTAAAAGACAACCAAATAGAAACGGTAATTGTATTTCGAGTCAATTTTCCAAAACTATTTTTTTAAAGATTCCCACGTATGCTTTTGACAACGCGTTTCAAATAAACCGAAATGCACTGGCAGTCCACCTGGGAAATAACCCCTGGATTTGCGACTGTCATTTCACTCCAGGATTTAAGGTTTAAACTTTTATAGAATAAACTTTTAAAAATTGACAATTTATTTTAAAGGAGCTTCTTTTAAAGTACAGCTCGCTGATTAAGGACATCAACGATATTCGATGTGCTGAACAAAAGGATGATCCAAATTCTTTAAAATTGGTAAGAACAAGTTTACGTTCAAGTTTCAAAATGACTTCAAAGAGATGTAGCTTGGCAACTCTCCATCGAAGAAGGGAATGTCGTTCCCCCACTTCCCCAAAGCATACATTTCCCCTACGGAACATATTCACTAACCTTCCCCCTTCACATTCTATTAATCTTTCTCCTCAAACTCCCCCAACCTTACCCCCAAGGTCCCCCCTCCCATATCTTCCCACACATTCCTCCATGGTTTCTCCACATTCTCCCTACCTTCCCTCCTCACAATCTCCAACCTTCCTCCCCACACATTCTATCAATATTTCCTCCCAAACTCCCCCAATTCCCCCCATATACCCCCCCAGGTTCTCCCCAAATTCCCCCACACATGGTTCCTCCCTCATTCTCCCAAACTTCCCCCTTCACATTCCACCAATTTTTCCCATCAAATTTCCCCCCTTCATATTCCCCCAATGTTCTCCAGCATTACCTCCAAGGTTCCCCCATCCCCCTGCCTTCTTTCCTCAAATCCCTTTCCCTCACATACCCTAATCTCCTCCCCCCCAAGGGGCATTACCCCCAAGGTTCCTCCCATATTCCCCCTAAACCTTCCCCCTTCACATTCCACCAATTTTTTCCATCAAATTTCCCCCCTTCATATTCCCCCAACGTTCTCCAGCATTACCTCCAAGGTTCCCCCATCCCCCTGCCTTCTTTCCTCAAATCCCCAACCTTAAAGGGCTGCTGGGGAGTAAACTTACTATGGGGAAGGGAATGAAACCTACAGCCCCCCAAGATGGCTCATCTAGTTTCATTTGGTGGGCGGTATGTTGCTAAATCCAATCTCACCGGTATCTAGCGATTCCTTCTCCAATACCCGTTTAGACCACTCTTATTTGGCCCAACGTGATCACCCATTTTGTTTCAGATTCGTGATTTATCGTTAAGTTCGATATGCCGAGAGCCTAAAACGTTTTTCCTCTCCCCCATCGACATAATCAACATCATACTTTCCTCACTTATCGTGTTTATCATCGTCAAATTAATCTACGACTACTGGATATACAAAACGACCGGCAACTTACCTTGGATAGCATCAAAATTACCATGAAAACAACAAAAAACAAAATATTTAAATTTCTTTTTATTTAACAACTCGATGTTAATAACTAACACTAAAAAGCTTCATATAACACATACCGATACAAACAGTGTTTTTTCTCTATGGGGTAAACGTTTAAAAAATTTGAATAAAATATTGAAAACATAACATCAATAAAATTGTAACCAAAAATTATTTTACAACTTATTTACATAATTACATTTTAATTAGTATACAATGTGTCTTCCGAAAAAAACTACAATTAATTACATTTATTTGTACATAAAATTGATTTTTTATTTACATTTTTGGTTTAATTCGTTAGTTATCTAGGGGCGACCCATGTGAGCGTTATAATGGCGGCTGGGAGGAGCCATCTAGAGGTCGTGTCCCGATATCCGGTCCCGTTTATTATTTCTGAAATAAAAAAGTTAATATTTTAGGCTGGATAAAGTGTTGAGATCAAAGGAAGATTTTAAAAAGGGTAGCCCGGGCGTCCATCATCCCACATTTTTTCCTACCTCTTTTCACTCTTGGAAAAAAGAAAAGAAAAAATGTATTTAAAACGCCATTTGTTAAAAAAGAGGTTTTTTTGTTGTTTGTTTTTAAAGGAGTTACTGCGACAATAATGAGAAAAATAATGGTGGCCATATTGAGAATTAGTTGAATGAATTTACCGCTAGATGGTGAGACTGTCGGGCCCATGACGTGGGCAAGCTGAGGCGTGTCTTCTTGAAGGTCGACTTCCGCGGTCCTTCTGTAAAGCGTAAATTGGCTCGCGAGGCACCTCAGCCTCAGTTTTCCGTCGACGAAAAGAAATGATTTCGCTTCAAATTCGACTTCGCTTAAGCCCGGAATTTCCGCCACTACGCTCCCGACGTATTCTTTCATCTAAAAAACGATTTATGTGAATAGTCGGAATAAAATAGTCGAAAGGAAACCTCTTTTCCGTTGATAGACCAGGTGAGGTTGGCCGGAGGGTATCCCCCTTGGGATGTGCAGTTAGCCCTTATCTTCTCTCCCAAAGAGTATTTCCCTTTTTCAACGCTGACTTCTGGCAAAGCGATAGGCTCCTCTGTCCACAAAATGGTGATTACATGACCGCCCTTTTTTAGCTTCTTTTAGAGGAAATTGAAGAGGAAAATTACCTGTGATGATAACGGGGGCGTCTTTGATGACCGTGTGGAAAAGCGGCGCGTCCGCTGAGACTTCGCAAGCGTAGAAGCCGGTCAGATCCTTCTGGACGTTCGAAAGCGTCACCACCGTACTGTTCGAATGATAAATCTAAAACAAGATAAATTAAATTTAAAAAACAGACAGACAGGGAACAGTTCAAAATCATCTAAAATGAAAAACGAAAGTGGAAATTTTTTCATTTTGGGGACCATTTTTTAGACCTCTTGCACGATCGCATAGGTTCCATTATCTTCGGTAAGTGAGGAAGCAAAAATCCGGTTTCTTAGCACCTTGTGGACCCGATCAACTTTAAATTAGGCTCAAAAAATTCTTTCATATGAAAAGAAGACCCCTTAAAAATTTCAAGTCGAAGCGAGACACTATTAGATAGGAGCAGGGCATCTTATTTGATATACAATATTCCTGAAAATTCAAGAAGTATAGCAATTTTAGACCCCTGGGCAGGGGCGGATCGGG
The DNA here is from genome assembly GCA_018703685.1 of Orius laevigatus. Taxonomy (NCBI): domain Eukaryota; kingdom Metazoa; phylum Arthropoda; class Insecta; order Hemiptera; family Anthocoridae; genus Orius; species Orius laevigatus. The sequence goes on from JAGWEN010000173.1 coordinate 83,611, forward strand.
CCGCCGGGCTACGCGGGGGAAACGAGGCTATTCGAGGGGAAATCCAGGTTCTAAGAGATAATTGTTCGTATAAAAACGTCGAAATCGAGGTTTTAAGAGTAAATTTTTCGTCTAAAAACTTCGAAATCGAGGTTCTAAGAGTTAATTTTTTGTCGAAAAACTTTAAAATCGAGGTTTTAAGAGTTAATTTTTCGTATAAAAAATTCGAAATCGAGGTTTTAAGAGTTTATTTTTCGTATAAAAATTCGAAATCGAGGTTTTAAGAGTTAATTTTTCGTCTAAAAACTTCAGAATCGAGGTTTTAAGAGTTAATTTTTCGTATAAAAACTTCAGAATCGAGGTTCTAAGAGTTAATTTTTCGTCGAAAAACGTCAAAATCGAGGTTTTAAGAGTTTATTTTTCGTATAGAAACTTCAGAATCGAGGTTTTAAGAGTTCATTTTTCGTATAAAAACTTCAGAATCGAGGTTCTAAGAGTTCATTTTTCGTCGAAAAACGTGGAAATCGAGGTTCTATGAGTTAATTTTTCTTCAAAAAACGTCGAAATCGAGGTTCTGTGAGTTAATTTTTCCGTCGAAAAACTTCGAAATCGATGTTTTAAGTGTTAATGACGAAAATTTGGCTCTTAAACCTTTGATTTTGAGGTTTTTGAACGAAAATTAGGCCTTACAAATGTTGATTGTGAGGTTTTTGAAGAAAAATTGGCCCTTAAAATGTCAAGTTCAAGGTTTTTGACGAAAATTTGGCTCTTAAAACTTTGATTTTGAGGGTTTTTAAAGAAAAATTCGCTCTTTTAATGTCGATTTTAAGGTTTTTGATGAAAAATAGCGTTAAAATATGTTCAGAAACAGAAAAAAACTAAATTTTTGGGGGATATTTGGAAAAAAAAGGCCGATCTCGGATCTAGTGGATGCGCCCGGTGGGCCGAAAACGGCCGATCCGCCCCCGCCCCTGGGTCCTTTCAGAACCACCAATATGAGCCCCATGGATGTGGACCTTGTTGAGAATTATCCTTTTCACACAAAGAGATCATAGAAAGAATTCAAAACATGCAAAAACATCAATTTCAGCGTGAAAAAAACAAAAAGAGGAGGTTAAAACACTCGGGTCTGCATACACGGGGGGAAGGTAAAAGGGCCCGTATGTTGTGAACGTGTTTAGACTCCGTGATTTATGAAGAGGCCAAAGGGACGGGATTCCATACGTTGGTTTTCGCCCCCCCCCCACGCTTTTGGGGGCTTGTAGAGGGATGAGAGAGCCAGAAAGACAGAAAATTGAAAGGCATGTATATAAATATATTCACTTTATATCTTTCAATTCCCTTTCCCCACCCCCTCTTCCCTTAGAAACAAAATGAAGAGATGAAAATCAAAATGAATTCTTTTTCCAGCATTAATATTCAACACCAATACCTCACACCTTTTTAAAACAAATTTTAATAAATTGAAAACAAAAATTAAATAAAAGTCTTTGATCTGATTTGCAAATACCATTTTTTTCGATGGGGGCCATTTGTCCACAAAACGTAAAATCGGATTTCGATTATGGCTATCAAAAAGTGATTTCGTCGATTTTTTTTTATTCTTTCGAAAAAAGTTGACATGTTTCATAAATCGCTCGTTAGGCATTGATTTGAGGAAATCACCATGAGAAGAATAAAATTGTTTCAATAATGAAATTACGTAATATGACAGTTGAAAATAGTAACTTCTTTGATATTTTGTTATATGCAGCAAAGTTTTGAGATGGTTGAAAATTGGGATGGGAACGTCTCAAGAGCCTAGGTCCAACATAGTTAAAAACGGTTCAAATTATCTAATTATAGGGTTTGAGGGAGAAGGTTGAACTTCGGTCTCATGTGAGGGAATGAAATTATTTAGGAATTATCTAGGAAAGTGAGGAAAACTATCGGTTTCTATCATAAAAAATCCAACTAATTGCCTAATGATATTTAATACGCTTCTGGAAGGTCTAAACTCAAAGGATCATCGACAGGGCGAGTTTACCCATTAGCTCTTAATCGGAGATCTTGATTGAAAGGGTAAACCAATTTTCCAATAAAGCAGTTCCAGTTAGGGAATTATCACGAAATCTAAAGCTCCGAGGCGGGTAAGCGATCTTGAGCAAATAGAGGATTAAAGATTTTACCAAAGTTTTTCACAGAATGGACCGAAACTTCAATGGCTAATTCACGAAGGTCTGGTTTGGTAATTATGGAAGTGGAACCCCCAAAAGGGGAACTTTCGCAAAAATTGTGTTCTTTAGCATGTTCATTTGCTGGGCGGAACGCTGCTCTTCCTAAGCCCCTACCCTGCAAATTTGGTGAAAATCGGTGTTTTTAAAAAAACCAAAATCTCCATTTTTGAAGGAGGAGGAACGCTATATCAATCAATAACTACCATCGACTAGCGATGAACGTCAATTTTTGAAGTCTATGGAGTATTCTGAGCACTTTTATTCATTATGTAGCCTTTATTACCCTTCAAAGGAAATTTCTAATGGCTGAAGAATCGATAAAATCAGAGGACAAAAAATCAAACACCCATCAAAGTCGAGAACAAAGGTTCCCAAACTTTTTCACAGTGTGCCCCCCTTTTAAACAAATGAAAACGAGTGCCCCCCACCCCCAAACCGTTATGAATGTTAATTTTGAGGTTTTTGAAGAAAATTGGGGTTTCAAAAATGTAGATTTTGAAGTTTTTGACAAAATAAATTGCACTTAAAACGCTGATTCTGAGGTTTTTTGACGAAAAATTGGCTCTTAAAACCATCATTTTGAGGTTTTTGACAAAAAAATTGACTCTTTGAAGTTGATTTTGAGGTTTTTTTTAAACGAAAATTTGGCTTTAGAAATGTTGACTTAGAGGTTTTTGACGAAAATTTGGCTCTTAAAACCTTGATTTTGTGGTTTTTGGCCGAACATTTGGCTCTTGAAACTTTGATTTTGAGGTTTTTGGCCGAAAATTTGGCTCTTGAAACTTTGATTTTGAGGTTTTTGGCCGAAAATTTGGCTCTTGAAACCATGATTTTTCGACAAAAAATTGACTCTTTGAAGTTGATTTTGAGGTTTTAACGAAAATTCGGCGTTAGAAATGTTGACTTAGTGGTTTTTGACGAAAATTTGGCTCTTAAGACCTTGATTTTGAGATTTTTGACGAAAAAAGACTCTAAACTTCAATTTTGAGGTTTTTGGCCGAAAATTTGGCTCTTGAAACCTTGATTTTGAGGTTTTTGACGAAAAATGTCTCTTTAAACTTTGATTTTGAAGTTTTTTTTTGACGAAAAATTGGGTCTACAATTGTTGATCTCGAGTTTTTTTTTACTAATGAGATTTTTGACGAAAAAGTTTTGATTTTGAGGTTTTTGGCAACTTACAAGTTACAGCTTCAAAAAATCGTTGTTTTGAAATTAGTTGAATCGGATACGCCCACAAGCTTCGATTTCGCGAAATGGCTTTTTTTGGTCCAAAATCGTTGAAAAGAAGAAAAAACTGGGAGGCCATTAGGGTTCGAAACGTTCCAACAACCTCATTTAATGTTGTAGAGGAGGGTAAAGAAGAGTTTAAAATATTGTTAATAGAATTTCCCTTTTTAATAGCCTCCTAAAAAGGTTCTGTTTCGTCCTTAGTGGGTGTAAAAAAATGTTCATCCCACCCTTTGTAATGGGTGTCGTTAATTGATTCGCGAGTTTGGCAACAGTTGTCGTCTGCGTCTCTGCAGAGGAATTGGAGAGCGTCCAACTCGACAATTAGCCTCGTCCTTCCGCCTCTATGGCGACATGTTGATTCCTTGAAAAAAAATTGTTTAAAATCCCTGAAGGTTTAGAAAATGATTCAATTACAGTAAAACTTCGTTATAACGCTCCCGTTTATAACGATTTCCCGGTTGTAACGCTCTTTTTCCCTGTCCCGGTCCCTGGGGGTGTATTTCCAAAGGAATTTTGTTCGTTTTAAAGCTCCAATTTCCCGTTTTTTGTATTCTCCGAATTTTGTCATTTTTTCGTATAGGATTAGACAAAAAAGTGATGTCGAGTGCAATTTTTCAAAAACCAGTCAAGATAAAAGACGTTTTATCTTTAAAAAAGGATGCTTTCTCATGATGGATTCTGAGAAAGTGCAAATTGAATGACTTTATGTAAACAAACCTATGTTTCCACGAATTCAGAAGTCGTTAGCTTCGAATTTTTATTTATTTATTTTTTTTTTGTCAGTCTTTTAGTCTTTTACCTCACGTAGAGGAGTGAACATTACTTAAGCCCGTTCTAAACCTAATTTCGGGGAGATCACTCTAGATTAAAGAAAAAATAGCGTTACTTTAGGAGTTCGACACTCTCTGACAAAGGCCCAGAAAGCCGAAATATCAAAAAGTGAGTCCTCAGTGGTTCTTATTTGTTTTTTTTTTTTTCTTTTCGTTTCGCCCCTAAAAACTTGAAAAAAAAATTTTTTTTTTTATTCATTCCAAAGATTTACCTATCATGTACATTTATCAATTTAAAAATAAATTTTTAAGAATTTTTATGACTTCCCGCTTATTGCGCTTTCCCGGCTATAGCGCTCCTTTTACTCGGTCCCCAGAAGAGCGTTATAACGAAGTTTTACGTATTCAGGTTCCATGATTTAATACGTAGTGCTTTACTATTTCGTTATGTTTGAAACATTAACCTAGAGAAACATAACAAAACAAGGAGCGTCGAAATGCTATCCTATTAGTAGTAAACCGATCTACGCGAACCACAGGACTCTAGGACAAGTAAATACAAGCAGAGACCAAGCATTTTGACCTTCACCTCTAAAAATGGATTTTACCCGATTCGATCGATACTTTGCAGGCATTTACTCACCAACAATCTTTTTCAAAAACACTTTATTCATTTCTGGTCAACTTTCTCAACATTTGGGGCTATACAGACTTCTCCATAACCAGGGAGATAGGTAACATTTACCTGTCCCCACCCTTTGGGAAAATCAAAAAGTCTTTAAATGCTTAAAAATCAAGCTATAAGTGGCCATTTCGTCGAAAAAGAATGAAATATAGAAATAAAAGGCCAATCGTGTTCAAAAATCAAGCAAAAAAGAGCCTTTTTTTGTCGTATAGGAAAAAAAATCTAGCTAAAAGGGCTCCCAATGTCCAAAAATCAAGGTAAAAATGGCCCCTAGTTTCAAAAAGGGATCAAAAATCAAGCTAAAAGGGCCCCTAGTGTGTAACAAAAATTAAAAATCAAGCTAAAAAGGGCCCTTTTGGTAACAAAGAACCATATTCTAATTGAAGGGGTACCTGGTGTCAATAAAAAGATCAAAATTCAAGCTAGACGGGCCCCTAGTGTCCAAAAAGGATCAAAATTAAAGCTAAAAGGGCCCCAGTGTCTAAAAAAAGATCAAAACCTAGCTAAAAAGGGGTCCCTAATGTCCAAACAGGATCAAAAATCTAACTAAAAAAGAGCTCCATAGAGGCTCTCCCCCGCCAGCATTTATCACCCTTACCCTCCTCCTCCTCATATCACCTCCCTACTCCCCCTCCTCATCCTATCACCTCCCTGACCACCCCCCTCCTTCTATCTTCCTCCCTGACTCCCCTCCTATCATCCTTTTTGGACATTAGGCACCCTTTTTAGCTAGGTTTTGATCTTTTTTTAGACACTGGGGCCCTTTTAGCTGGAATTTTGATCCTTTTTGGACACTAGGGGCCCGTTTAGCTTGAATTTTGATCTTTTTTGGTAACAAAGAACCATATTCTAGTTGAAGGGGTCCCTAGTGTCCAAAAAGGATCAAAATTCCAGCTAAACGTGGAAGGATCCCCAGTGTCTAAAAAAAGATCAAAACCTAGCTAAAAAGGGTCCCTAATGTCCAAAAAGGGTAAAAAATCAAACTAAAAAATAGCCCCATATTGGCACCCCCCCGCAACCATTATTTGACCCCGTCCTCCTCATATCACCTACCTACTCCCCCACATTGGGATGAACATTGGGAACCTCCCTGACCATCCCCCTCCTCCTATCTCCTACCTGACCCCCCCTCCTCCTCCTAACTTCCACCCCCTAGGATGCTAGGTGATCCTTGGTGCAAGTTCCGCCTCCCCCCAAAAAGGAGAGTTTGGTACAAAACCACTGATCTTCACCAAATTTTTTAATTTTTTAGCGGATTTCCGGAGGAAAGCAGGCTATTGGGGTCGGCCTCACTAAGGCTTTTTTTTATCCTAGTTTACTTAGAAATAGGGTATAAAACTAAATTTTCAATAAAATCAATACAATCCAATTTTTGTTTATTGTATTTTTGTTCACTCTTTCTTTTGTTGCCGGCATGAATATTGAGGCAGAAAAAATAAAAGGATCCGGCGATTGAGAGGCGTGTGTGAGTGCCTTGTAAAAGGTGAGATCTGAGACTTCAAAGTGAAATTCCGTGCCTCTGCATCGTATTCTTTGAGATGCAACGTGGGGTCTTTAACAACCCCTTTTCCGTAGCTTTTGAGAGATGAGACCCGCCTTCCACCCGCTCACGTCCCTCTAAAGGCTTTGAACTGCAAGAAAGCCTTCACTATTCAACCCTTTGACTCTTTAATACACTCCCCCCCCCACCTTTTCCCCCTTTTTGCCCAGTAACAGATATCGTTATTAAAATTCGCCTTTTTGTTTAGAACTCGTAATAGCCCCGGAGTTTCCACAGACTTTGCGAACTCGAATTTATTGTTATGAGAAGCATAAACGTGGATAGCTTTTTAGAACCATCCTCATAGCGTTTCAACTCAATTTTATCTTCTTTCATCAAGTAAACCCTTTTAACTTTTAAAGTTTCAATTTCAAATTTTTTTTAAAGAATAAAATTCCTCATTTTAAAGAAAATACTGGTCACAGGGGATGCCAGCCGGAGTAGACCAGCCGATTATCTGCCAAACTTTTGACCTGACGCAAAAAGATATCCAAGTAAACCCCCCTTGGATTTTAGCTAGAAATCGATTGGGATCCATAACTTTTCGATCCGACATACAGGGTGCTCCAGAACGACCCTAACTTCTTTATTTTAAATACAAACCCTATGTTTTGAACATGAAAATCCATTTCTAGCTTGATTTACACTAACTTTTACTTAATAGACTTTTTCATAGGACCAAACGTTCCGGAGTTACGAATTGCAGGTCCATGTTGAGTGGCACTTAACACCGGAACGTTTTGTCCATCAAAAAAATGTTCTAAGCAAAAGTTACTCCAAATTAAGCGTAAAATCGATTTCCATTGTCAAAACATAGGGTTTGTATTAAAAATAACAAAGTTAGGGTCCTTCTGGAGCGCCCTGTGTGTTGGATTCAAAAGTTATTGGTCCCAATAGATTCGTTGCTAAAATCTAAAGGGGGTTTACTTTTGTTACTTTTTTGGTCAGGTCATTTTCGGCGTCTACTCTAGACGTTTGTTTTTGTTTAGGCTTGTAAAGGTTTTGATGAAATGTGATATAAGACAAAACGTCTTTAGGCCTTCCCTTGTTACCGTAATTATATCCGCTAGTCTTAATTAGTATTTCTTGTTTAATTTCCAAATTAGGGATGGCTTAGAGAGGTTGTAAGAGAAGGAGAAGTTGGCACTGAGAGAGCTTAACGTAGCCCTTTCCGACTTCAAACTAACACCCTCCCTCCCCCACCCTCCCCCAACCACCCCCCCCACCCCAACCCTCCCTACGCCCACCGACCTCTTTCGGCATATGTGGCTTTAATTAAAAGTGGTCGCCCTGAAACAAATCTCGAAAAGGGAGAAACTTGTTTTCGCTTTGCCAGATGTGGAAAAGTCACTCCCCATCCTACAACCCCCCCCCCACCTCCCTTTTTACATCCCCCCCTCGGGCTCTTTGACCCTTGTTCGACCCGCTTAAATAGGGGACCTTTTCTTATCCCAGTTCAATTACGTCACTTCCAGATATTCCCACTTAAATTGGTAATTTCGCCATGTAAAAATTTTTTTGAATTTTTTAACATCCTCCTAAGAAAGTTGTATTTCTCTTTAATCCTTGATCTTAGAAAAGGGACAGCTTTTTCTGCCTTTTTTCCCCCCCAATTCGGGAGATTGTTTAGTCATGAAATCGGTAAATTGTGATCGGGAAGAGTATTGCCAGATTGGGCGATTTATCGCAAATTGGGCTACTTTTATGGGGCCCAATCTGGCAACCCTGTATTCCCATGAGGTTCGACTTTTGTCATTTTTTGACATCATTCATCATTGTCAGTTTAGGCGATTTATCGCGAATAGGGCTACTTTTATAGGGCCCAATCGTTCAATCTGCAATTCTACAAAGTTGGGCTTTTGACATTGTTGCTAGTTTGGGCAATTTATCGCAAATTGGACTATTTTAATAGGTCGCAATCTTTCAACCCTGCAATCCCACAACGTTAGGCTATTGACATTGTTGCCAGTTTAGGCGATTTATTGCAAATTGGGCTACTTTTATGGAGCCCAATCTGGCAGTCCTGCAATCCGTCAAAGTTGAGCTTTTGACATTTTTGGCTTTTATTGCAAATTGGACTACCTACTTTAATAGGTCCTCAATCTGGCAACCCGGCAATCCCACAAAGGTTCGTGATTTACATTTTTGCCAGTTTGGGCTATTTATCGCAAATTGGTCTAATTTAATAGAGCCCAATCTGGCAACCCTACAATCCCACAAAGTTGGGCTTTTGACATTCTTGCCTTTTTGGGCAATTTATCTCAAATTGGACTACTTTAATAGGTCCAATCTGGCAAACCTGCAATCCCACAAAGTTGGGCTTTTTTAAATTTTTGCCAGTTTGGGCAATTTATATCAAATTGGTCCACTTTTATCGAGCCCAATCTGGCAACCCTGCAATACCACAAAGTTGGGCTATTTATATTTTCGCCTTTTTGGGCAATTTATCTCAAATTGGACTACTTTAATAGGTCCAATCTGGCAAACCTGCAATGCCACAAAGTTGGGCTTTTTTAAATTTTTGCCAGTTTGGGCAATTTAAAGCAAATTGGTCCACTTTTATGGAGCCCAATCTGGCAACCCTGCAATCCCACAAAGTTGGGCTTTTTTAAATTTTTGCCAGTTTGGGCAATTTATCGCAAATTGGACTACTTTAATAGGTCCCAATCTGGCAATTCTGTAATCCCCGCAATGTTGGACTTTTAAATTTTTGCCAGTTTTTGGCAATTTATAGCAAATTGGTCCACTTTTATGGAGCCCAATCTGGCAACCCTGCAATCCCACAAAGTTGGGCTTTTTTAAATTTTTGCCAGTTTGGGCAATTTATCGCAAATTGGACTACTTTAATAGGTCCCAATCTGGCAATTCTGTAATCCCCGCAATGTTGGACTTTTAAATTTTTGCCAGTTTGGGCATAAGACCGTTTGAAGTGAAATTTTTGATAAATTTTAGACACCGGGAGCCCTAAGTACTTAATTTCACAGATAAGTTGCTCCAGATTCATAAAATGTAATGTTTAGAAGCATATTTGATTTTTTTTTCCCTCCCCTTATCTTCGTATAAAAAATAGGGGCGTATTTCAACGTGCCTCGCCGGGTTATATAAAGTTACCGTCGACAAGCAATTTAAAAGGGTAAGATTTTAAGGTAAAAATGTGAAAAAGTATAAAAACCACACCCTCGCGCAATTTATGATTTTAGGATACCCGATTTTATTTACTCGTCTCGTACGATCCATTGACTTTATTCGACTTTTTTTACACTCTCGGATTTAAAGTGTAAAAATTCGTATAAAAAAATAGAGCCGTAAAAATCATTGTTTTTCTTGTTTCCGACAAAAGGGATAAAAACTGTGAGTGGCGTCGAAAAAAAAACAAACGGACACGAATGATGAAAGAACCCTTTAGGCAATCACGTATGCAAATTCGGGAGGCGGCGGGAAAACTTGACTTTTCCGTTCCGAATCGAGTCTTTGATGCTTTTGTCTGTAAAAAGGGAGAAAGGAAGCTTCGTAGGTGCCGTCTGGATTATAAATTGAAGCCCACCCCTTCCTTCCCATTCCTAATGCATATTGCTCGTTAATTTAATATCCGGCAATTTCCAACCTTTTCTTTCACTTCCAGTAATAACCGCGGTTAGATATGCCTTTTATACTTTTCTCAAACCAATATTGAATAAAAATTGCTTAGTAGGAATTTTTATTTTTGAGTTCATGTCCTAAAAGTGTAGCAAAATGGGCCCAGGGGCGGACTGGGACCTTAGGGTGTGGGTGGGTTTTCAGTTAAGGGGGCGCCCTGATGCAAAAAAATTTAACAGAAAATTTGCTTTTAGAAAAATATATTAGGCAAAAACAGAGGTTCCCAAATTTGGGTTTTAAAATGTTGATTTTGAGGTTTTTGACAAAAGAAATTGCACTTAAAATCAACGGATTTTAAGATTTTTAGACAAAAATATTTGCTCTTATAATCATGATTTTGAGGTTATTGACAAAAAAATTGTCAATTTAAAGTTGATTTTGAGGTTATTGGACGAAATTTAGGAATCATAAATGTTGAATTCGAGGTTTTTTTGACCAAAATTAGGCTTTAAAAATGTTGATTTTGAGGTTTTTGACGAAAATATGACTTTTTAAATGTTGATGTCGAAGTTTTTGGACGAAAATTAGGCTTTAAAAATGTTGATGTCGAGGTTTTTTGACCAAAATTAGGCTTTTTAAATGTTGATTTTGAGGTTTTTGTACGAAAATTAGGCATCTTAAATGTTGATTTCGAGGTTTTTTTTTTTTAACCAAAATTAGGCTTTAAAAATGTTGATTTGGAGGTTTTTGACGAATTTTTGGGGATATTTGCACACACAAAAAAAAAAATCTTGTGCTTTCCGACACCTCCCTGGGGACAGCTTACGCCCCCCAGTTTGGAATACACTGAGCAAAAATAACGCAAAACTGATCCGGGGGGGCCCCCGCCTCTATGTATTCACGTTCTGTCCACCCGCCCTCCCAGGGCCAGTCCGCCCCTGAAAATGGCCATACTAATAAGGTGCTTACATCGACTTGAATTCCAGGAAGCGGGAAGACCCTCGTCGGCGGCGACTCTTTCGGCACGAACCGATAAAATTCCTGCTCTCCCAAATAGAATTTGATCGAATATAACTGCGCTCCTTCCAAATCGTATTCGCAGATCATCTGAAGACTCGAGCCAGACTGAACGGCCACCGGAACTTTGAGCACGACCCCTTTCAAACACGTCGTATCTGCAACAAAAAATAGGCCGGAATAAAAAATCGAGGGCGATTTATCAATGAAGTTTATAATGGATAAAACGTTTTCATGTTGTACGTGTAGAGATAAAATAACTATCAATTTTCCTGACGTTGAAGGGGGCTTAAGTTTCACCTAATAATCGCTAAAAAAAAGCCATTTTTGCAATTTTTTAACAAAACCTTTGGCTTTTTTGTTCGTAAAGACAATACCGCTGAATCAATCGTGACGTATATAAGATTTTAGATTGAGGTTGTCTCTTTGGGTTGATAGTTGAGACAATTCTTAAGGGCCGGGACGTGATCCACATTCAACGAACCCTCTTCAAATGGGGCGTCCATTGTTATTCAAACAAACCTCCCACCTGCAGTCTAATGTCTAAATTTATTAACGCGACAGTCTTTCAATTAAATCTTCCATTTTGATTGCCCCGTAACGTTTTTATTTTTTTGTTTGTTTAAGGCTCATTTTTTTGTTGGCGAACGTCCCAACTCGTGCACATTAGATATTGGATTTTCCGCATCGATAAAATCTCCTTTCAAAGATATCATTTTTGCATTTTTAGGCCTTAAAAAAACGTGTGAATAAAATGGTGCCAAAAAACGAAAAATGTCTACAATATTTAAAAGAAATAAGCTAAAAAATTCCAGTTTGGGAGATATGGAGGAGGAACCCTCTAAACTTTAATTTTCTCAAGAAGTTGGTTCAAACGAAATAAAGCTTCCCACATCCCAGCACGACCATATAACCTTCCACGACCTCCCTAATTCATTCAGCACCTCCTCGACTCTCCCCCACCTCCCCCTATTACCACCATACCTCCCCACACATCTTCATCTCCATCACCTCCTAATGCCCTAATCTGTATACGGTGCTCATTTGGCGAAGATCGGAGATTTTCGACAAAATCTCCATTTTCGGGGGAGGCGGAACGCTGCCGTGTATACGATTTCGCGTTCACCTAAAATATCAACAATTTTGAACAAAGATCCTTTCCTTTTTATTTTTTTCCCTGTTTGGTTTATAAATTCCAGGATTGGCTCAGACAAAAGACGAGTCGTAAAAGTGACCAATCTTTTATCTACTTTTATGAGGTAGTCTTTAGGGAAAAACAAGGCCATTCAATTAAACCGAATCTGGAAAAGACGGAGGCAATCGGGAAATTGTGATTCTCGAACGGTAGGGGGGAAGGGAGGGGGTTAAGAATTTACTCTAAGAAACTTCCTCTTCGCTTCTTTGGAGGTAAACAAAATGAGACTCTGTTATTGGGAAAGTTGAGCGCTTTCGAAAAGAGACTCGAACCAAAAGGGCCTTCACCGTTTTATCTGCTTTATGGACTCTTTTTCCAGTAAAATTTTTTTTCCTCCTCTTCTTTTTCCAAGACAAAAGGTACTTTTTGCGATTTTCTGGAAGAGATTCATTTTTTATTTATATCTTTAATAATTTTTTCCATCTTTTTTTATGAACAAATTTATCAGAGAGTATTAATTTGAAGGGATGGTCAAAGCGATGTTAAGTGATTCCGTTCCTTTTCCCAAGGGATGATTTCTCCGGTGGTGGATCCCTCTGATAAATAATTCCACTCTGACTCCCTCAATGGAAGATCCTCTTCCCCAATGGTCCGTTTATACCTTTAATTCCCTCAGGAGCAATCCGAATGGACTTATTTAACCAGTCAATACGTGTCGTCGTTTCCACGTCATCCCATCAAACGTCACAGATAGTTTTTTTTCTTACTTTTTTTGGCTTTAGTGTGGTCAAATTGGAAAAGCGACCTGAAAAAAGTTAAAACCATCAAAATTTTGGATCCATCCAGGTGAAAGGTTCCCCTTAAGGCGGATCTGAAAGTTCTTTCCATTGTGCGACAGAAAGAAGATGGCTAAAAGTAGTTTTTAGCCGTAGCAGAAGCCTTAAAAACCTCGTACCGACGAATCTTTTGATCCAATCTTCTTAACATTAGCATATTTGAAATCAGCTCGTCAAAACCTATAAGATGATTACCTACTTTTTTAAAATTAAAGTTTTGTTGAAAAATTGTATTTCCTGTTTTCCCGAGGAGAATTTTCACTGAAAAAGTGCTCCCTAAAAAGATCGTAGTTTTCCAAAAGAATGAGAACGCGCTTTTCAACAAAATTTTCCGACCATTTTTAGGGCCCAAAAAGAGGAAAATACTTTTAGGGGTGATAGTGCTGCGATCTCTTGAATGAGAGACACACTAGAATTCAAGTCGTAACCCCCTTAAGTTTGGTAGTAGTCGAAAAAATTCTGATCTAAAAACCACAGATTTGTGATTTTCACCCTTCTTAAGATGAGGATTGGCCTTGGCAGAGTATCCACTTCCTTCACTGATATTCATTACGATGAATTCAAAGTTTAATCATAGAAAAAAAAAAATTTCCAAACGAAGCGTAACCATGAATATTTGAAACCGAATTCGCAAAAAACGTAACGGTGCACGATGCAGGCTTTTTCTTTTTAGGTCGCCATATAATATGGAATATGTGGGTCGGGAGTACGTGAAAAAAATAACATGAAAGCCTTCATAATTTGTAGAGAGGGTCCGCTCTCATCTTTGGTTTCATTTTAAATAAGTAATTTTAAAGAATTTTACTTTTTCTTGGTTAAAAATAAAAGGTTTTGACCTTATTTTTTCGAGGATTAATATAGCAAAGTGGTTTCCTCTACTTGAAGGAATTACGTTATTGTAAAGCCAAAAAATTACGATGTTTTCCAACCGAAATAAAACTCCAAGGTAAAATGATACTTAAGGGGAAAAAATCTTGCTTATAAACTGAAGATTTCTAGTTAAAAGTAATAAATTTGATTGATACTTGAAAATTAGAGGAAATGGAAGGTTATTTTCTGTGAAGGGGATGGCCGAAAAGGGTCTTTTCCGGGTAAAGTAGGAACGGTGCCCTCTTAAATATCATGAGATAAAATACACCAAGTAGTCGCTGTCCTTCTTTCTCTAAAGGGCAAAAGAAAACACTTATAAAGTTGGTATAAGGGCTCCCCAGGGCGATGTTTTTCGTCCCAAGCCCGCAGCCCACTCTTCTTTGAGAGGTCCCAGGAATAAAGGGGAGGGGGGAGGGGGTAACGTTAGGTGAGGTTTAGACCGAAAGAAATATAAAAGAGGATCGATAATGTACAAGTAAATACACCTGCGATTCAAGCTTAGTCGAGGGAAAAAAGGAAAAATCCAAAAAAAGGAAGAAAGTCTTTTTATTACGTTTTTTTACGGAAAGCCCAGTGAATCAAAAATGAAAGGATTTCTTCGATTCCATGGGCTTTTATTTTTAAAATTCCTTTGCTAAAGATTTTGATGGAGTTGCAAAGGCTTTTTTCAATTTTATTTATTTATTGACATTTTTATCTCCTTATCCTGTTCATCACCTAATAGTTGAAAGTTTAATTAAAATGTATTTATATTTCATCAGTTCTTCTTCCAATGGGCACCTAGAAGTCAAAATACCTCGAAGACGAATATGTCAAAATCGACAAACAGGGCATTGATTCTTATGTAAAATTTTACGAGGAATCCGATGGCATAAATTAAAAAATTCTGGGACCAATATTTTTGGAGTTATCGCTAAAAAACCACTTTTGGAACTAAGTAAACTACCCCAGGAAAAATTTTTTCGTCAAAAACAACTTTATATTCGTACTTAAAACCCAAAAAAACTAGTAGATATTAAATTTTATCAAGATTAAAAAATAAATTTTTTTTAGCGATTTCTCGATTAAATTTAACATCAGTTCTATAGGTTTTTTGGGGTGCCGAGTACGAATATAATGTTGTTTTTGACGAGAAAATTTTTCCAGGGGTCGTTTACTTTGTTCCAAAAGCGGTTTTTTAGCGATAACTCGAAAAATATTGGTCCTAGAATTTTTTTAATTTATGCCATCGGATTCCTCGTGCAATTTTACATAGAAATCACTAGCCTGTTTGTTGATTTTGAAAAATTCGTATTTTGACTTCAAGAGGGTGCCCCCCCCCAACCCTGGGGCCAATTGAAGAAACGCTCGGACACGTGTCAACTATTTTTTTTTTTTTAGGTAGATTTCTTTCAGAAAATCTACCTATTGCAATGGGGGCAGTAGTCTCAGATTCAAAAATTTTTGTGATAGGTTTTCATTTCAGACCCCCTGGACCCCCAAACCACCCTCAACTCAAAAGTTTTATATATATATATATGTATGTATATATGTATATATGTATATATGTATATATTCGCACGATAACTTGAGTAATTTTTACTTGACCAGCATGAAATTCGGTATTTAGGGCTTTTAAACTAATAGAATTTATGAGTTCGTTAACGGCTGAAATCGGACCAGCGGTTTTTGGTACTTTACTTAGGGCCTAACCTGCGAATCTCGCAAACCGTTCATCCAATCGCTTTAAAACTTAAAAGTAATGTTATGGGGATGGCTAAGAAAGATTTAAAGTTGGTTTGGATCAGCTGGGCGCAATAGATTTGAACCTAGGTAAAAAGAAATTTTTTGAATTTTTACCGGGAAACAGATGATTTTTTTTTCTTCGAATTATAGAAAGTTCTAGATCTAAACATCTGAAAGAAATCTACCTCTTTTAGTCCTGCTGCCGCGGGACTCATTTTATTTTACTGGTTTTTTTTTCTGAAGATTCCAAATATTACAAATTAAAGCATTTACCCCTCCTGTATTACGAGATATCGACACCAACTTCTTTGGGGAATCCCCATTTTTTATTTCAGAGATAAAAAGTAGAGCCTTTTTCACGGAATTTTTCTTTTAGACCGAAATCGCTATCTCCATTTTAGGAGGAGCTGTAGCGGTTTTTGTTGGTGATGATGACTTTTGCTGAGCTTCTTAAGTGCACCGAGTTAAAAAATAATGAATTAATTAAATAATTGATTCGATAATGGATCACCAAGGATTTCGAATCTCTCATGAGACGTTCTTCAGTTCCAAAAGATCTCGACTTTTTTCAAATCCACAAAGAAATCATCCAAAAACTGGCAGGATGCGAAGATATCTCGAGACTTCTGTGCTCTTAGGTAAAGTCTGGCATCGATTCAAAAGAGATGAAGAAACTTCTGTCCAAGTTAAACGCAAGCGTGTGCGGTTTTAAGCGCAAAGAAGCATAAATTAACTCTCTAGTGCATAAAATGCTGTAGATTGAATGTAATAAAAAAGTTTCAATATGTTATCGTTGATTGGTTCCAAAATCTTGTAGCTGTCACTACATAAAGGAGGAGTTTATTCAGGATTGAGTTAATTGATTGCAAGTGGTAACAAGTTGAGAGAAGTATGGGATAGAAAGGGGGCTTTTGTATTCGAGATATTCGGCGTGTTAGACTGGGTGGAGAGTTTACCACGCCATGATAAATCATGTCAGGTAATCTTGGGCAATGCATCACCACTAATCGAATGTTTCCGATATCCTCCAGCGCCTCTCAAACGATTCAAAACCGTCACGAACTATTCCGATCCTAATTTTCTCCATTATTCACAAAAGGTTCGATTAGCGACAATAGTTTGAAATTCCTTCCAAATGTGGGGGAGAAAAAAAAAATTATTTCCGACATGAAAAATGTATGATGGAAATAAATATAAATAGGAACGGTACTCAAGTATTCATGGTGGGCAATAGAAGGCATGTATTACCGGGTAAGTCCTTGAAAGTAAATCGTCGGGTGGTAAAGCTCAACGGAGTGTCGACGCCTTCTAAGCCCTCCCCATTCCCGACGTGGATTAACAATATACCTGCCATCTTTACATATAAATATGTCTCACGATAAGTAAAAATCGATAAAAAACGATGGAAGGGAGGAAAAAAAGAGTCGGGGGAGCTTTTATTAAGGAAGAGCCTCGATTGGCGTTAAATTAGAAAAAGGGTTTGATAAGAAAGGAGCCTCCGCTATCTGAAGGGTTTCAAGCTATAAAATAGAGGGGAGGATAGAAGTGGGCCCGGAAAGGTGCGAGCCTCGATTCAGGGCGTTAAAAACCTTTTCGAAGGAAACACTACTTTCACCTCATCGCATTTAAGTACTCCATAAAAAATGACGTTTTTATCAAAAGCTACTTCCGTACATAATTTAAGTCAGTGTTTACACCATTTTGAGATACTCTTCAGGCCGTTTGGCTTTAAAAGCAAACTCCTAACAAGGGCCATGTAAGCCAAGATTTTGACCTAACATTTTTTTTGGTGATTCTTGACCTTCGCGGTTGGTTTTTGTGAATGGGCCTCAAAAGGCCGGTAAAAATTCAAAAAGCCAAAATACGAATTTTGAAAAATTGGCGGAAAATCGAGGAATGCGGTAGCGTTCCGCCCCGCCAGGCGAAAACCCAAAAGTTTAGGAACGGTACCAAGTAAAAAAATGCGATTTTCGGGTACCTAGATTTTGGCTTCCTATGGATTGATTTACTTGACATTTTACAGAGATCTTCTCTAATACGATGATAGGAAGCCCTGAAAATTTCAAGTCGATTGGTTTGCTGGGACCCGAGATTGGATTTTTACCACACCAAAATCACCGAAATTGCCCAAAATGTCTAAACCACCCAAACAGTGCAGACCTCCGAAACTGCGCGAATCTCCGAAACTGCCCAAATCTTCCAAACTGCCTGAATTTTAAAAACCACCTAAACTGCCCAAACCTCCCAAAATGTCTAAACCACCTAAACAGTGCAGACCTCCAAAACTGCCCAAACCGCCTAAATTGTGAAAACCACCTAAACTGCCCAAACCTCCCAAAATGTCTAAACCACCTTAACAGTGCAGACCTCCAAAACTACCCAAACCTCCCAAAATGTCTAAACCACCTAAACAGTGCAGACCTCCAAAACTGCCCAAATCTCCCAAACTGCCCAAACCGCCTAAATTGTGAAAACCACCTAAACTGCCCAAACCTCCCAAAATGTCTAAACCACCCAAACACTGCAGACCTCCGAAACTGCCCAAACCTCCAAAACTGCCTAAACCTCCTAAAATGTCTAAACCACCCAAACAGTGCAGACCTCCGAAACTGCCCAAACCTCCAAAACTGCCTAAACCTCCCAAAATGTCTAAACCACCCTAACACTGCAGACCTCAAAAACTGCCCAAATCTCCCAAACCGCCTAAATTGTAAAAAACCGCTTAAACTGCCCAAACCTCCAAAACTGCCTAAACCTCCTAAAATTTCTAAACCACCCAAACGGTGCAGACCTCCAAAACTGCACAAACTGCCTGAATTGTAAAAACCACCCCAAACTGCCTAAACCTCCGAAAATGTCTAAACCACGCAAACAGTGCAGACCTCCAAACTGCCCAAATCTTCAAAACTGCCCAAACTGCCTAAATTGTAAATAAAAACCACCCAAAACTGCCTAAACCTCCCAAAACGCCTAAACCACCCAAACAGTGCAGACCTCCAAAACTGCCCAAATCTCCCAAACTGCCTAAATTGTAAAAACCACCCAAACTGCCTAAACCTCCCAAAATGTCTAAACCACCCAAACAGAGCAGACTTCCAAAACTGCCCAAATCTTAAAAACTGCCCAAACTGCCTAAATTGTGAAAACCACCCAAACAGTGCAGACCTCCAAAACTGCCCAAACCTCCCAACTACCTAAACCACCCAAACTGTCCAAACCGCCAAAATTGTAAAAACCACCCAAACTGCCCAAACCTCCAAAACTTCCTTAACCTCCCAAAATGTCTAAACCACCCAAACAGTGTAGACCTCCAAAACTGCCCAAATCTTTAAAACTGGCCGAACTGCCTAAACCTCCCAAAATGTCTAAACCATCCAAACAGTACAGACCTCCAAAACTGCCTAAATCTCCCAAACTGTCTAAACCGCCTAAATTGTAAAAACCACCCAAACTGCCCAAACCTCCAAAACTTCCTAAACCTCCCAAAATGTCTAAACCACCCAAAGTACCAAACAAGAAGATAGGTCAATTTTTTTCACCCTAAACTTCTTCTAAAATGGCCTTTAGGGTAGATTTTTATTTATTTATTTATTTTTTTTAAATTGTAAATGCACAAAATTAGTTCAAGTAGGAAAACTCATATGGCTTAGTTATTATTTAAAGTATTAATGGAGACTAGAAAAAGTGAAATAACTGTTTCCGAGGTGAGCAGCGAGGATACGGAAGAAAGCGTCAATGTGGACGTAAAGGAGGAAGCGATTCGCCCGGACGATTCCCATCTTCAAAATTGGATCGCCATATTCGACATCCTGACCAATTTCTCCCTAACGTACCTCTTCCTTTTTCTCTCCGATAAAAATTTCTTTCAAAGTTTAAATTTAAACGTCGACTCCATCCTCATTTTATGCTATTTCGTCGGATTATTTTTCAACATCGGTATCGGCATCGTTTCAGATTATACTGGAAAATATTGGACGAGTTTCATCTCCGTCGTATCCCTGGCGGTTTCTTGTTCTCTTTCTTGCATCGCGGCTTCGGACCTTTTTTCCATCGAAATCCAAATTTATTTTTATTTTTCCATTTTATTTTGTGTTCTCGTCTCCGTTTCATGTTATGGGGTCAAAACAGCTCTAGTATTTAGCGAAATTTCAATTTTAAGTAAGAAAAAACACGTTTACATCTTTGCCATTTGGTTAGGCCGCAATCTTTTTTACATTTTGGCCCTAATTGGCCTTCTTTTAACCACTTGGTTTAGCATAGCAACGTTAATTTTTGCATCATTGGCTTCATTTTCGTGTTTGATCGCTTTTGGAATTCTCATTTATTTCAGAAAGAAAATAAGGAATAATTTCGAAAAGGCTAAAATCGATTTTAAATCTGAAGCTGGAGAGAAAAGTGTTCAAGTAATCAAAGTTTTGACGTTTGTCATCGGATTTAGTGTTTCTTCTTACGTTTTCATTTTCGTCCTCAGAACAGAAAGTATGGTTTTCAAAGAAGATAAGCCTAACGCTGCAGGAATCGTGGCTGTCTTAAATTTTTACATTTTTGAATCGATCATGATGGCGTTGATCGAGTTTGGGTTTTTGAAGTTGTTCCGTAAATGGGAAAAAGGTTTGGTCCATTTGAAACTTCAAGGTATAGCTTATAACATCATGTGTGCTGCTTTGGTCATTTTATGCTTGGGAGTGAGCGGGTTGCGTCAATGGGATTTGGAAGATCAGACTCAAATAAGGATTTATAATGGATTAAATACGACAGCGTACATAAAATATGGCGCCATGGATACTATAAAGGTGGAGCCGGCTTCTCTATCCGTTGTGGTCGACCTCCATTGCGTCGATACCTGCGAAACGCTTACCAAAGTCCAATACGAAGAGAAGAAATTCGAGCAAATTCTGAAAGGAGAACAAGGTCAAAGTTTCACTTTCGTTTTGACGGAAGGAACCCTCAGAAGTTTACCGATCCGGGATCCATTCGAACTTGTCAAAAACCGAACTTTGTTCTATGTCGTCTCCAACGCTTTCATCGACGCAGTCCTAATATTCGAAGAAGAGTATCCTATAAGTTTCCGCCCCAATTTGACCGATTATGTCATCTTTACGATTCCGGAAGGCGACTCTTTAAGAGGTTTTCGATTAAAAAGATCATTGGAAGTTCAAAATTACACTTTTGAGACCAAAAAAGATACTTTATATGCGATCTTTGTGTATGTGAATGGCTCTAATGTTTTATTGGTTGTTGATGAATTGGTTTTGAAGTTTAAGCCAGTGAGGAATGTTTCTTTTCTTATGATACCGACGTTGATCGCCTCTTTCGGGACCGCTTTGTCCAAACTGATCCTTTATCAATTCGCTCTTATGGAATTTCCGATCAAACTATTCGGTATGCTTACATCTTATCTTTTTATGGTGATGAACTTCGGAGTGTGCTCTTGGATCGTTTTTTACTTTACGACTCCGATTTGGCTTACTTTCCTTGCCCTCTTTACCGTCTTGCATTTCGTTTCTGCGTTCTTGTTTGCCAAATTTCAATCTGACTATCTGTTATGGAAAACTGGAGAAATAAATTGATGTTAAATGAAATTGTCCAGTCTACAGAGCATTTTGACCCACTAAAGGTGGTGAAACGATTTTATTGTTTTAAATGGTTCATTTGGGTCATGGGTCAGCATGTTTTCGAAGAATGCTAATAAATGCCGGCACAACTTTCGGCGACCCAAAAACCTTGACTTTTTTCAGTTTTCTGCATATAACTCGAAAACAGGACTTATTTTGTGGAAAAAAATTTTGTAGTAAATTAACGAAGACAAAATTCTGCGTCGATGAAAAAAAAGTTTGCTAAAATCGGTCCAATAGACAAGTTTTTACAGCGATCAAAAAAACTTCTATTTTTCATTTTTCATAAATGTTGTAGGCCCTAAAGGTACTATAAAATCCGCTACCCCTCATCGTAAAAGTTGTAGTTTTTGAGTTTTTGTCATCCAGCTCAAAAACTATGGGTTACATAGTTTTTTTTTTTTTTTGGTTACAGCAGAGGTTCCCAAATTTTTTCACAGTGCTGCCCTTTGAAAACCTGTGCCCCCCCTCCCAAAAAAGTTGTTAATTATGAGGTTTTTCAAGAAAATTGGGGTTTTAAAAATGTAGATTTTGAGGGTTTTGACAAAATAAATTGCATTTAAAACCATGATTTTGATGTTTTTGACGAAAAACGTCTCTTAAAATTTTGATTTTGAGGTTTTTTACGAAAATCTGGCTTAAAAAATTTTGATTTTGAGGTTTTTTACGAAAATCTCGCTCTTAAAGCCTTGATTTTGAGATTTTTGACGAAAAAAAAAAAAAAAAAAACTCTTGAAACTTTGATTTTGAGGTTTTTGGACGAAAATTGGGCTCAAAAAATGTTGATTTCGAGATTTTTGACGAAAACTTGGCTCTTGATACCTTAATTTTGAGGTTTTTGACGAAAATTGTCTCTTAGAACTTTGATTTTGAGGTTTTTGGACGAAAAATGGGCTTAATTTTGAGGTTTTTTACGAAAATCTGTCTTTTAAAACCTTGATTAAAATTTTGAGATTTTTGACGAAAAAAGGCTCTTGAAACTTTGATTTTCAGGTTTTTGGACTAAAATTGGGCTTAAATAATGTTGATTTTGAGGTTTTTGACGAAAATTGTCTCATAAAGCTTCGATTTTGAGGTTTTTCTACGAAAATTAGGCTTTACAAATGTTGATTTTGAGGTTTTTGAAGAAAAATTGGCTCTGATAATGTCGTTTTTAAGGTCTTTGATAAAAAATAGCCTTAAATTATGTTCAGAAAGTAAAGAAAAACTAAATTTTTAGGTAATATTTGAAAAAAAAATTCTTGAGCCTGCGGAACAGCTTACCCCCCAGTTTGGTAACCACTGGGTTACGGGGACTTGACTGTTAAGTACCGAAAGTCCCTGAAAATTGGAGATTTTGATAGAAAACCACTGATCTTTTTCACCACCACCCTTCAGGTTTAAGATGAGACTTTTTAAAGTGAAACTAGGTGAACCTCGTTCTTGTGCTTTTATTCTTCCTCGGTTTTAATCTCCGGAAAAGGGCGAATTTGGTAAAGGGGGCCAAGATAGGATTAAGCCAAGAGAAGGCGTTATGCGCTTTTGATAGTGACCCTCCGAGTCCCGGGGTCATTATAAACCTATTAGGGGAAAGGGAAGAGTGGAAAACCGGAGCCTTCTTATCTTAACTGCTTTCCTTTGTCCCTTTTATTTCCCCTCTCGTTTCTTATGTTTACCAACACGCGACTCCCATTGTTTCCATTTCATTTTAATAACAACGAAAAAGTCCAATACGCAAAATAAACAGCCCTTTATATTAAATCATCTTTCTTAAAGTTTCTGTTTGACTTTAGCGGTCGTCGTCTCTTAAATAAACACCAAGTAGGAACGATTGAAAATCTTGTTTTTATTTAACTTTGAATTGTCTTTTACCTGAATATTTTGTTTAAATTTCAAACCTTTTGTTAAATTTTACGTTAAAAAAGGATAAAACATAAAAAAAAGACATTGAGGCGTTACAAAGCCTTAAAATGTTGATTTTCCCCCCTAGCCTCTCTTTTAACTCCTTTTTCTCCTGCAAACAAGCTCATCCCGAAAGACAAACGACGTTAATTTCGCGGAATGAACAATAAACAAGTGAAATTGCCTGTAACGAAGACAAATAATACAATAGAATGCAATCTGGCGCCTTTTAGTTTGCTTTTCCCATTTCACACCGTAATCCGATCACGAAAAATGAGATTTCAACTTTTTTTTTCTTTTGCTGTCGATACCTCTATTTAAGTTTTCCATGTTTACTCGCAAGGTTTGCTTTAAAACTTTAGGGAGTTTGTGGTTGAACCCGTTCTCGGTAATGAAGTTAGGGCAATATGAAGAATTTGAGAACTTGGCCCCATATTATGTTTGAGTTGAGCCCCCAATGATAAGCTTCTTATAAACTTAGTTTCATCCCTGGCTAACAATCTAAGGACACGGAAGCGTTGCCAACCCAATGAGCCTCCAACATTCTCGTTCATGGACCAAAAGTCATCAATTTCTGATGTTGAGGGAATAAACAGATAAATTGAAGCCAAACATTGGAACTTTTATTTATTAGGTACATCATCTATTTCATTTTTCTACCTATAGTCCAGTCAATTGTATACATTGAACATGGAAAATATTGGGGACTTTTTGAAACTTTTACAGTTTGTTCGGGGCTATGGTGGGATGACTCTTAATTTTTCCAACTCGAGAAACCTGTGCTACCCTCAGGAGGGGCGAAAAACCAAGCTGATTTTCGGTTTTTTGCCTATAAGTCCTAAACTAAGCGTTTTATGACAAAATACACTCTATTCAATATTGTAGGGCATACAATTTTCAACAATTTATAACTTAATAAATTTTCCCGTAACCTTACTGCTTATCGAGATACGCCCTATCAAAGTTTGAGAATTTCAAAAAAACAGATGGTTTAGGCCCTCTAACAGATGGTTTTGGCCCTCTAATAGGTTCAATTAGTTCAATTTGGCATCTGATGGGTCAGTTCTATGGTTATTGACCATAAATTTTGTCATGGGTGGAGGGGAGAGCAGAGACCAACCTCCCTTTTTTTCTTTTTTTTTCTTTTCTTTTTTTTCCCCCCTTTTTTTCTTTCTTTCTCCTTTCAACTTACGTTCTTGAACCTTAATAAATATTGGTAAGTAGTTAAGGTCATAGAATACCTTGAAAAATCGTTACCTTTTAAAGATGGCGGCCGATTTTAAGGGTGCCAAAATTGGACGTCGGAGCACCTATTTTGTCATGGATAACATTTAAAATACTAATATTTGGGTCATATCTGACATAAGAAGACATAAAAATCATCGTCAGCCATTTGAAAGTGGTTGCGAAGGGGTGGCAGACGGCCAGTGTCAGGCTGACGGTGGTTTGATTTCCACTTTAGTAAGCTTTACGGGAGAACTACAAGTCTAGCAAGTCCGGATTAGTAGAATTAGTAGATCTCATTTTAAAGGTAATTTAATTACTAAGGACGGATACTAAGAGTTAAATTTCGGTATCTTTTGTGGTTTGGAAGCAGTCAGCGATTTAGTGAAACAAAAAATTCAAAATGGATCAAGAACGTAAGTTGAAAGGAGAAAGAAAGAAAAAAAGGGGGGAAAAAAAAAAGGGAGGTTGGTCTCTGCTCTCCCCTCCACCCAGGTGTTCCAGCATGACGAAATTTATGGTCAATAACCATAGGGCTGACCCATCAGACGCCAAATTGAACTAATTGAACCTATTAGAGGGCCAAAACCATCTGTTTTTTGAAATTCTCAAACTTTGATAGGGCGTATCTCGATAAGCAGTAAGGTTACGGGAAAATTTATTAAGGTAAAATTGTTGAAAATTGTATGCTCTACAATATTGAATAGAGTGTGTTTTGTCATAAAACGCTTAGTTTAGGACTTATAGGCAAAAAACCGAAAATCAGCTTGGTTTTTCGCCCCTCCTGAGGGTAGCACAGGTTTCTCGAGTTGGAAAAATTAAGAGAGTCATCCCACCATAGCCCCGAACAAACTGTAAAAGTTTCAATAAGTCCCCAATTTCTTCCAGCAGACCCCCTTTTTTTCGCTCTGGCGACTGGACTACTAGGCTAAAAATAAAGATTTTTATGGGTCTTTGGATTTGAGGTGCTGCGATTGCTTCGGATGCTCCCAGCGGCGTTTCACCTCGGACAAAAGTTTCTCCGCTTCTTTCATCTCGATGCCAGACTTTTTGACGTAAAAGCTCAAAAGTTTGGAAATATCTTGGGACTTGCGTTGGGCAAGTTTTTGGGTGATTTCTTTGTGGATTTGAAAGAAGTCCATGGCTTTTGGCGCAGAAGAACGTCTCATGAGAGATTTGAAATCGTTGGTGATGTTGAGTGCGCATGCTTGTATTTCGGCGAACGGCATCGGATCTGAAAAGTCGCAGACGTATTTTTGACCTGTTATTTTCCTCATGATCACATCGAAAAGAAGAAGCGTTCCATTCGTGTCAAGATGAAATTGGGAGTTGACGTTTATGTCTGATTTTGAGTCTGAAATAAGGGGAACATCGGGCACAACCGGTTCGATTTGTATGTTGGTGTAGTTGTCAACGCTTCGGCGATGTCTACTAAGCGATTTGAGATATTCGGCTGCAAGGGTTTGGTTTTTATTTATAGCCAGTTGGAGAGGAGTAAAACCCATTCGATTACTTACAGTCAAATCAGCGTGAGCCTCTTCGGTGAGAAATTTTAAAACGGGCATTTTACTGTACTGAGCTGCAAAGTGTACTGGAGTGTTATCATCATTACTCAAAGCGTTTACATAAGCTCCTTTTTGAAACAAGTATTTCGCCGCTTCGAGGTTACCAAAGTTGGCTGCAAAGTGGAGAGGAGTCCAATTATCACTGTCTCTAGCGTCGATTGGGGCGGCTGTCATCTGAACGACATACTTAACTGTCTCTAAATTACTTCCTATGCTGGCAATATGAAGAAGCGTCGAACCGAAGATGTCTTTATCTTTGAGTTGCTCTGGTCCACCTTTTTCGAGTAAATATTTCGCGACGTCCAAATGGCTTCCTCTAATCGCCCAAACAAAAGGAGTTTCATTATGTTTATTTAATGCCTTAATACCAACGACATTCTCTTCTAATAATCGTTTTACCAATTCTAACTTTCCATAACGTGCGGCCAAGTGAAGAGCACTGGACTCAAAATTTTTCATGTACCCCTTGGCATTCTTAGTGGCCAAGAAAACAACTAAATCTTGATCTCTGTCATCATAATCAGAAAACAATCGTTCTAATATGGTTTGATCCTTTTTATTATTTAAATTTATTTTTAAATTTTTAGTTTCGATGAGATACTTGATGGTAGATAAATGCTTCCCTTTAACAGCATAATGTAAAAGAGTATCTCCATTGTTATCTATCAATCCATTTAATTCATTTGCGTCTTTATTTTGGATCAAAAACTTAAGAATATCATCATGGCCTTTTAAAGCAGCCAAGTGTAGAGGAGATGCTCCATCGTTATTCTTGGAATCAAAGCCGTTAATTCCAAGAATGAGTGCAACATATTTAACCACCTCTAAATTTCCTCCTAATGTGGCATAATGTAGCAAAGTGTTTCCGTCTTGGTCTCGATCACTTTTTCCATTATCATTTTCGACGTAATATTTTACAAGATTTAATATGCCTTTTTCAGCAGCCACCATTCCATAAGTTCGTCCAAGACTGTCTTTGTGATTTCTGCCAATTTTTTTGACTAAAAACATCATTATATGGAAATCTTCGGTTAAGAAAATCGGTGTGAGGCCATCTGACGTTTGAGCATAAACATTAGAACCGTTTTCGATCAAAATCGATATGATGCTCTTGTTGGCGAGTTTGGTAGCGATATGGAGAGGAGTAAGTCCTGAGTCCGTTTTTTCCTCCAATGACGCTTTCGAATCCAAAAGAGTCTTCACGATGTCTTCTCTCTCGCTAATGACCGCCATATGAAGAGGAGTCACTTCCCCAGCTCCTTTAGCATTCAAATCGACTTTAGAGCTTCCAGCAAGAATTTCAACGATTTCCTCTTTCCCTAAAGCAACTGCAAAATGCAAAGCTGTCCATTCATAAACAGATTTAGCGTTGACATCGACTCGTTCCACCAAAAGGCGAACAGTTTCAGCATTTCCAAAAAGAGTCGCTAGATGAAGAGCATTGAAGTCAGCCGTTTTCGCATTTATATCCATTTTTTCGATCATTTCTTCAACTATATCGTCATTGTTGTTGATGGCGACAATGTGGAGGGGAGTTAATCCATTAGTTAGAGCATCGTTAGCCAACGAATTGAAGAACAAACCGTTGAAAACAGCGTGATGGAATGGCGTCAAACCGTGGTTGTCCAATGCCGTGATATTCGATCCGTTTTCGATCAGTTTTTCTACTGATCTTTCGTAACCTTGATAAGCGGCGATATGCAAGGGGGTCAAACCTGAATTTGTTTTGGAATTCACGTCAGCCTTAAAGATTTCGACGAGTTCATCGTTATCGGATCCAACGGCAACGTGGAGCGGCGTAAAACCAGCGTCGTCTTTGGCCTCGAAATCTTTCCATAAGACTTCTTTAGCAACTACTGAGTTGCCGTGCTCAGCAGCTGCATGAATAGGTCGTCTTCCATTTTCGAAAACAGCGGACGTGTTCCCTCCTACACCACTTAAAACTTCGATTTGGTGTATGGCCAGCACCTCTTTCCGATTAGACGCAGCATTATAAATATCCCTGTCTATATCACGAAATCTTGTAACTTTGTTGTCCAAGATTGCGACCAACTGAGGCTCCTCATCGTTGAACTTCCTGTAGACGAGTCTGGTCATCCTTTTCGGCACTACTGGGACGCCAAGGGTAGGGCAAGCATTTCCTTCCACGACTGTCGGGTCCGACCAAGGCCCAAATCCAGAATAAGCATCGCCAATTTTATACTTCATCGCATAACGGACCGTCTTCCCGTCAATCCAGTCACCCAAAGGAGTATTTAAAGGTTGATCGAAAATAGGCTTCTTTTTGATTTTTTTCGGCACCTGCCCTTTGATCTCTTTCATCGCTTTTTCGGTTTCATGCGAATTTTTAATGCTGAAAAATACCGCCATCGTTTTATCGAAACTTACGTCAAAATCACTGCTTCCATGATTGTAGTCGTTGATTACGGTCGAATGAACGAAATTGTTTTTTTCATTCGCTTTTCGAATTCGCAATTTGATCGTTTCAGGAACATCGACGTCAATGTCTCTTTTCTTTCTTTGATACGATTTTCCGTTCATGAGGAACTTTCTTTCTGCTTTTGCACGATTTTTCCACATCTAAAAAGACCTTTCTTAATTAAATATTTACAGATATTTGTACTAAAATGCTTACGTTTTAAATTTTGATTGTTGGTTATTTCTTCTCAGAATCCAGAACCAAACTAATTAAACGAATAGACATTCTCGATAAACTTTAAACTTTTGATTACTATGATAACTAGAAATACCTAAATAAGCAAATATTTACTTATCTCTATACCATTAATATATTTATCGCAATTTGATTTCTTCGAAAAATGACTCATCGCTAGGAATATAAATTTTTAGTAGATTATTATTTTTTATTGAAACCTGGAACGATATAAACAGCTCTATTTTAAAAAAAGGAATGAACGGAAAAAAAAATTCATGAGAAAAATATTTCAAAGTTCTAAAGGCAATTTATATCACAATTCACATTTTTAAGGAGTTAAACGAGACAAAAGATTAAGGTGAAGTAAACGGCTTTTTTTTTTATTATATCCCTCCCCGAGTTCTTCTCCTAAGAAATTAATTTAGACCAAAAAGTTGGCAGTAAGTGGAACAAAAGTTGCCAGAATGTTTTGCCCAGTTAAGGAGTAGGGGGGGGGGATTCGTGGTGGAAATCCTCCTCCTTTCCCTCTTTCCACCGGTTATCTCTTCATTATCTCGAATCTCCCCCAAGGAGGGGATAAAGAGAGTTGAAGAGACAATGCGAAAAGTTTTGTTTTTGAATGAAGTCCAGCGGACAAGAGCCTTGGTGAGGGGGGTGGGGTGGAGGCGTAAAGTGAGAAAACGAGGGTGTTGGAGAAAAGCGAGTGGTGAGAGATGTTATCGCCAATGGTTTTCCCCTTCTAAACTCGGTGTTTATTACATCCAGATAAAACAGACTCTACCTCCATATACAAAAAAGACCTAAAAAAATTATCATTTCATTTTATTGAATGTTTAAAAAAACATTGAAACCCATATTTTTCTGGGCGGAAAAATGGAGTCTCGCGTTTTCACAAGAAGATCGCCTGTCTCATTAAGAGATAAAAACAAAAAGAAGTTTAAATTGCCACTTTTAACATTCTCAGAACAAACAGAGCTAACTCACCTTGCTTTCCAGCCACTCTCCCATCACCTCTCCTACCATCCAGGACCCTCCTCCCACCAGCCCTCTCTGGTATATCTTCACAATCTTCAGATTCATTAAAACTCGCTATAGGTTCACGTCCTCAAAAACGAAGAAAACCATCAAACATTCCCATCTTAAGGGAAAAAACGAACAATCTATTGTTTTGCATTTCAGTGGGCGCAAGTTAATTGCGCGCAAAGAAAAGGTGGACGGTTTAGCAAGCTCAGGTAACCCCAGTTGACATTTTCCTTTATTTATCTTTTGCGCCCAGTTGACATTTTCCTTTATTTATCTTTTGCGCCCAGTTGACATTTTCCTTTAATTATCTTTTGCGCCTAGTTGACATTTTCCTTTATTTATCTTTTGCGCCCAGTTGACATTTTCCTTTAATTATCTTTTGCGCCTAGTTGACATTTTCCTTTATTTATCTTTTGCGCCCATTTGACATTTTCCTTTATTTATCTTTTGCGCCCAGTTGACATTTTCCTTTATTTATCTTTTTCGCCCAGTTGAAATTTTCCTTTATTTATCTTTTGCGCCCAGTTGACATTTTCCTTTAATTATCTTTTGCGCCTAGTTGACATTTTCCTTTATTTATCTTTTGCGCCTAGTTGACATTTTCCTTTATTTATCTTTTGCGCCCAGTTGACATTTTCCTTTAATTATCTTTTGCGCCTAGTTGACATTTTCCTTTATTTATCTTTTGCGCCCATTTGACATTTTCCTTTATTTATCTTTTGCGCCCAGTTGACATTTTCCTTTAATTATCTTTTGCGCCTAGTTGACATTTTCCTTTATTTATCTTTTGCGCCCAGTTGACATTTTCCTTTAATTATCTTTTGCGCCTAGTTGACATTTTCCTTTATTTATC
Organism: Orius laevigatus; assembly: GCA_018703685.1. Classification (NCBI taxonomy): domain Eukaryota; kingdom Metazoa; phylum Arthropoda; class Insecta; order Hemiptera; family Anthocoridae; genus Orius; species Orius laevigatus. The sequence continues at coordinate 114,007 of JAGWEN010000173.1, forward strand.
TTTTGCGCCCATTTGACATTTTCCTTTATTTATCTTTTGCGCCCAGTTGACATTTTCCTTTATTTATCTTTTGCGCCCAGTTGACATTTTCCTTTATTTATCTTTTGCGCCCAGTTGTCATTTTCCTTTATTTATCTTTTGCGCCCAGTTGACATTTTCCTTTATTTATCTTTTGCGCCCAGTTGACATTTTCCTTTATTTATCTTTTGCGCCCAGTTGACATTTTCCTTTATTTATCTTTTGCGCCCAGTTTAAATTTTTAATGTACATATCACTCCTCCTTTTTTTAAATTATTATAATCCCCCTTCAGGTAGAGACTGCGCCCAATTAGCCATGGCCCCTTCCACTACTCTCCCCAGCACTTCGCTGTGTGGCGTATATTGATACCATCAGGTCTCCTACCCTCCTCTACCCTATCCCCACCAACCTCCTAAGGCCTAAACGGACTGCAGCCACTTTGTCCGGAAATGGTAGGGTGTGGAAAACGAGATACGGTAGAGGATGGTAGGAGACCTGATGGTATATTGGTGGGAGGTGATGAAGTGGTGGGGAGTGGTGGAAGATAGAGGAAGTGGGGGAGGTAATTGGAGAGTAGTGGAAGATAGAGGGAAGTAGGGGAGGTGATGGGAGAGTAGTGGAAGATAGAGGGAAGTGGGGGAGGTGATGTGAGAGTAGTAGAAGGTGATAATAGAGTGGGGAAAGGTGCTCGAGGTGCTGGGGGAGGTAATGGTGGAGTGGGGGAATGGTGGTGGAATTTTGTTGAAGGTGTTGGGAAGCCAGGGAAGTGGTTGGGGATGTCTGGACAGTGTTTGTGGAAAGGTCTCTATTGCCCCCGAATATTTGAGAAAGTTCGACTTATACTCCATGCCAGACCTTTAGTTTTTGAAAAGGATAAAAAACTCAAGTTGATGAAAATTTTAACTTTAGGACGAACAGGAAACGTGACGTTAATGAACTTCCTAAACTGTCAAACTGTCGATAAGTAATTGCAATACTAAATGGAAACAACCCTTTTGTTCGGCGAAACTTTTCCCGTATTGTGTTTCTATCGAGACTTCATTTTGCTGAGGGAGAGAGGGAGAAAAGATAAAAAAGCCTCGGAGGCTGTAAATTTCCGAGTTTTCGCACCTCTCGAAATCTAAGTCGGTTTAATATGAAAGGGCGATTAATCGGAGGGCCCCCGTACGGGACCTGCGGATTCGGTTATCTCAGATAATAAACCAACTCGCGGTGAATTTATGGTAATTGCTCCGACCTACCTGAGTTCTAACATAAAGCGAACGTTTCCCCATCATATAATATACAGGTAATATAATAGCAGTTTCACGGAATGTAGCATTAGTGGGTTATTCGACATACTCGATTGTTCCGACGATTTCAATAAAGCTATGCAATATCTCTAATGGCTCTTTAGTGCACTTTGGCATAAAAACCGGTGGTATGGAGGAGGGCCATGGAACTTTCTCATCATATACTCCCACCGTTTTGCCACCAACTCTCCCATCACCTCCCTCACCATCCTTCAACATCTACTAATCTCCCACAACTACTCCAACAGACCACCACCTTCCACTACTTTCCCAATACCTCTTAAGGCCTGTAAATTGCGCAAAAGGTGAAGAACTTACTTTTTGAAAAAGTTAAAAATGTGAGACCATATTACGGTTGGATCCCACCAATAAATTTTACCTCATTCTTTTTCAGTAGTGATTTTAGACTCCAAATATGTTTTTTTCTGTCTAAAAATTCAATTTGTTCACCCTAAAAAAAATTTAACCCCATTGTACCATCAAAAAAAGTTTTTCCAGTCGCATTTCACGTCAATCAATCTATGAAAACACACAAAAAAATTTTTTTTGAACGGATTTGGAAGAGATGGAAGGGCAAAGCCGAGATAGAGGAAAAGCCCCAAGTAATTTAATCAATGTGTGACCCCTGCCATCTATAACGGATCAAGCGGAAAATCGGAAGGGCTTTTTTTATTGGCGGAGAACAAAGAGAAAACAATATATCAAATTTTTTTTGTCTATTCTTCCCCACAGAATACAATAGATTCAAATTTTTTTTAAAATTTTATAAAGAAATTTATGAAGTTTGTGAGGCCAACTTTTTTTTTGTCGAAGATCCAGGAGCACCAAAGAGAGCCACACCATCAGGACACCCTTTCAGGCAAAAGTTAAAAAAATAAAGAATATTTAAAATAAAATATACGAGAAAATGGGAGGAGAAAACCTTTCGGATATTGGAAAAGTCCTAAAAAGTTTTTAGAAGTTATTCACCTTTTTTTTCGTGGTCGGACTTTCTTCTCACTTTTTTTGCATCCTGAACTAGATTTTTTAAGGTAGCTAAATCACTGTCTGTAAGATAAAGGATCTAAGTTTAAATCACTTAGCGGGTACAGTTTAAAGGCAGATAGTTTAAAAGCGAGCTCCGCTATGTCGGCAATTTTCACTTTTATGGCCCCAGATGGGATGTTCATTTTCCCTCCGCCGATACTTACGTCGTGTCTTCAAACCGTTTTTAAGGAAACCCCATGTCTCCCCATGTCATCTCTTTTACTTTCCTAGAAAAAGGTCTCTGGAGAATATATATATAAAAAAAAAGGATTCCAGGAGGAGTCGTAGGGTCACAATGACCCTTAGTCAATATCGATATTGAAAGTTAGGGGATGTGGGAAGCTGTGGGGAGGTGGTGGGAAGTAGGGGAAGGGGGGGAATAGGGAGGAGGTCATTAAAATTACTATCCTTTTTTGGGCACTAGGGCAACTATTTAGCTTGATTTTTGATCCTATTTGGGCACTAAGGGCCCTTTTTTAGCTTGGTTTTTGATCCTTTTTGGACACTAGAGCGCTTTTGGCTTGATTTTTGATCCTTTTTGGACACTAGGGGCAATTTTTAGGTAGGTTTTTGATCTTTTTTTGGACACTAGGGGAACTTTTTAGCTTGATTTTTGATCACAAGGGCCCCTTTTAACCAGATTTTGTTCCTTTACTACGAAAAGGGCTCTTTTTAGCTTAATTTATGATCCTTTTTGGACACTAGGGGCCCTTTTTAGCTAGGTTTTTGATCTTTTTTTTTTTTTTTGGACACAAGGGGACCTTTTAAGCTTGATTTTTGATCCTTTTTGGGCACTTAGGGCCCCTTTTTGGCTTGATTTTTGATCCTTATTGGTCACTAGGTGCTCTTTTAGTTTGAATTTTGATCTATTTGGGCACTTAGGGCCCCTTTAAGGCTTGATTTTATCCTTTTTGGACACTAGGGGCGCTTTTGGCTTAACTTTTGATCTTTTTTGGTCACTAGGTGCTCTTTTAGTTTGAATTTTGATCTTTTTGGGCACTTAGGGCCCCTTTTTAGCTTGATTTTTGATCCTTTTTGGACACTAGAGGCCCTTTTTAGGTAGGTTTTTGATCTGAGGGTATGATGGGGAAGATTTGGTGGGATAAGGGATGTTGAGATGTCAGTAAGCCCCGAATTTTAAAACGAGTTCGAAGTTCCTCCTCCATACCATATTTTTTAATTAATCCAACTATTATTATCCTTCTCGAGTTAACACATTTAAAATAAATATTGGTTTCCGATTTATATTTTGGTTTTTGTTTGTTAATTACTATAAAATATTTAGTTATAATTATGGAGAAATAATAATTTAATTTAAAAAAGTTAATGGCCTCTGCTTTTTAATCCTTTTTACCGCAATATATTAAAATGTACCCTCTACTCCTGTAGGTATGGAATTAAATTTTTAAAAACCACTTTTTTTTCCCCCAAGCTCTCTACGGTTTAATTGCCTCGCAATTAGTAGACTGATTAATGTACTTTTTTAATCCAATTTTAAGAGTCTTTGAAGTCGGATACTTTTTAGAAGTAAAAACAAAAAAATGTTTTGGTGGATATTATAAAAAAAAATATTTTTGGGGAGGGATGCGTTTGAAAAAAAAAAATTATTTTATAATAATTATGACGTTTTCTTGAATTCAATGTCGTTGTAAAAGTTGGCCCTTTGGAAAGAAACCGTTAAAAGTAAATGGGAAAATACGTTTCTGGGAATCTCCTTTAAGACTTTTTGTTGGGGTGTATACATTTCGGCATAAACCCCACTCGGCCTACTTTCAACATAACCGAATCTGGGCCTAAAAAATTCGTCCGAAATTATGCCGAGTGGGGTTTAGGCCCAAACGACTGAAAATAGAGCAAAATATAAGCCTTTTTTTGTTAATTTAAAAACGTTGGAACAGTCGTTTGGGCCTAAACCCCAGTCGGCATAATTTCAACATAACCGAATCTCGGAATAAAAATTTCGGATTAAATTATGCCGAGTGGGGTTTAGGCTCAAACGACTGAAAATAGAGCAAAAGATAACTTCTTTTTTTTTTAATTTAAAAACGTTCAGTCGTTTCGGCCTAAACTCCACTCGGCCTACTTTCAACATAACCGATTCTCAGGCGAAAAAAGGGTTAACGACAATGAGATTGGTAAGGGGGGACTCTGGTTCCTCGATGTAGACACTCGTACAGTTTTAACTCGGTGATTCACCAACGGATAGCGCTTAGATGGAATATATTATAGATTTCACCCGAAAAAGAAAAGGGTTAAGTTTAATTTGCATATCGTTAATTTTTAATAGCATCATCATCATCAAGCTCAAAAACTTATATTTTGACTCACTGTGGGGCCGCAAAAGCCTGGATTTCGGGCTACTCGTGTGTTTTATGGCATAGGGTAGCAGGATTCGAGAGGAGCTCCGTTTTTACGATTTTCGCTCTCCTCCTCTCTACAGCGGTGCGTTTCGTCTTTGCCCTCATCATGGCTCTTATTTTTTGAAAAGCTGAATCTTTCTACCCCCTCCCGGCTACTTTCGTCTTCCTAATTTGCATAGTTTTAACAATATAATTTTACGGTAGTAGAAGATTAAAATAATTTTTCTATGATTTCTAGAGCCATAATTTGGTCATAATTTGATATTAACACTCCTAAAGACCAAATTTTTTATAATTTTTTTTTTTCTTTTATATTTTGATTGAGTTTGAGCCCATTTATGGTCAAAAATTCCTCATTTATAGGCGATGTAAACTTAGTTAGAATCAATTTTGCATTTTAGTATATCTTACTTAGAATCGAATAAATTCGATTCGCCCGCGAATGTTTCGATTTTTGAACCTCCCTACTGAAGTTTTATCCTAAATTGATGAATTTATTAGTTTCAGAGAGCTTAATCTTGTGTTTTATCGGCATATTATAGAACAAATGATGATGAAATTACTTCTTTGGTGGTTTAAGACAATCCTTTACGGTTTAAATTAAGATTATACTAAAAGTTCGATTGAGAGTGTACGGTCACCCAAGAAATGCTGAGTCTTGACCCATCTTCATCGTAAAGCGAGTATATTAGGACAAAAAAGTTCTAATAAGAAAATAAGTCAATTAATAGCTTCTTATTCAGTTTTCCCTATTTATTTCGATCGATTAGACAAGGAAATATGTAGTTTAAAGCTGAATTTTTCACTAGAGAAGCGATTGCATTTCAGAAATCCCGGCTTTCGCGGTCTTTTATTATGATTAGCAACGACTTATTTTTTGAGATTTTTTAAGCTCAGAACTATCAATTTGAGTTCTAAAAAGTATTCTTATTTAAGTATCGTCATTGTATCTTGAATTTTTCTCAAAGTAATCAAGATTTTTATGAAAGTTAACGGTATCATTCCTTATCAGTTATCATTTATTAACAGGGTAATACTATTAATTGATCTGTTTCGGCGGATTTTATAATTAATTTAATTAACATTAGAAATCATTAATAATCTAAATTAGCTCCCTTCTACTTGTGGTTTAAAGGAACAACTCCGTGAATTCAAAACGGGGGGCCCCTCCGCGATTTATAATAAAAACGAAAAATAAAGCTTGTATTTTACCCAAGAATCGATGATCATAACAGAATCACCCTATTTTAAGCTCGACCAAATTAATTCATCCCGTGGAATAATTAAATAAATATCATATTTGAGCGAACTTAATTTGAAATAATTGGCGCCAAAATTTTGTTTCCATTAATTCACAATTTGATGGGTTCTTGACGCGGTGTAAGGGCCAAAAACGGGTTTAAAGGCTCCATTATTCTTTATTTGAAAAAATTTGGCCAAAAATAAACTTCTAAAAACTCATTGTTCAATAGAATTAAGTTTTCGAGATCTCCATGTTTCTCGCTCCCCAGTTCACCAAATCGGAAATCGCGTTTTGATTTTTTTAAAAGTCGAATAACTCCAAAACCACGCCGCCCACGCCAACAATCACTAAATACAAAGTTGTAGATTTTTGAATTTTCTACCTAAAAGAACTTAATTAGTATGATCGTTAAACGAACTAGTAACGAATTATTGACGAATCAAGAAACTACGTTTTTTAGGCCAATGACCACGAAATTTAAATTTATAGATCTCTTGATTTGGGGCATAAAATATTATATAAATTTTTTCTTAGTGACTTTTAGTTTCGCTGTAGAACCAAAAAAAACCTTGTTGGGTGTATAAAGATGTGTTTTTCGATTTTCAAAAAAAAACTTGATTTTTTTTTTCTGTGTGACTTTTAGGTAAGAAGTTAGACTATAATAACCGATGTTTTGTCCAGTCTCGCTCAAATTTTTGAGTTGAGAAATTTTATTGGAAAGCTTTTATGTACAGGTATAATAATTAGCGAATTTTAGGTCAAATATACAGAATAGTTTTTTAAAATTCGTATGCAAATGTGGTATCATTTTCATCTTAACACAGTACTCAATGTTATAACTTATAAGAAAAACGGCATGCTAAACTTCATAGTACTGGAAACAATAAAAAAATTGTTATTTAATTAGATGTAACATTATATGGTTAAAAAAAAATATTACAAAATATTCATTAGATCCTGTTTAGCACAGGCGGAGTAATCCCTTCAACATCCTTCAACGAAGGATTAGAACTAATTATTAATAGTCCCATCGTATTGCTCTCGAAAAAACAATAAAATTGATATAAAATAAGTCTAAGATCGGTTAATTATAGCGAAATTAGCGTACGCGAGTTCGATTTGCAAATACAATTTCGACCGACCGGGGTGGTCCCGCCGAAGGAAGGGTGGTGTTGACGGAGGAGAAAATTTCTCGAAGCTCCTAAACGCCTTCTGCCATCCTGTTCATATTATACAATTTAACAGAGAAGAGAGCCCACAATTCAGGGTTCCACGGCCCCGATTTTTGACTTGATGATGATGATATAGCTACTAATTAAAATCCTTCGTTCGAGATTCGGTTTTCGAAGCGCGTTCTGTTGTAAGAGAGAAGAAGTAAGTGCAGACGGACGCTCTCTGTTGTCGTAACTCCCAATTAATATAAGTAACGTTCGAAATACGCGGAACGAGGAGGTATAAAGAAAGAGGGGAACAGGCCATCCCCCTCCACTCTATTTCTTTCTCTGTTTTATGCCGAGAGTATGCCGACAAGTTATTAGGCCCATTTGCTTTTAGGCCCAATGGTTTTCAACGTTTTATGAAATAAAACGATCATTTAAGTGATTCGGGCAAGTTTTACGTTTAATTTGGCTCGTTTGTTAATTTATACATTTTTTTTTTCTATTTTCGGATGAGATTCGGTTATGTTGAAAGTATGCCGAGTGGGGTTTAGGCCGAAACGACTGTTCCAACGTTTTTAAATTAACAAAAAAAAGGCTTATTTTTTTCTTTATTTTCAGTCGTTTGGGCATAAACACCACTCGGAATAATTTCGGACTAAATATTTATGCCGAGATTAGGTTATGTTGAAAGTAGGCCGAGTGGGGTTTAGGCCCAAACGACTGACCCCTTTTGTTGGACCGCTTTTCCTTCTGGCCCTTTTCAAACTTTCTTCAACCAGTTTTGAGTTTCCCTTATTATTCTAAGGTTGACTTTTTTATGCCCTTAAACAATTTTGTTAATGAATTTTTAGGATTTACGTATTACGCTCGTCATTAGTTGAACATTTTTATTCTTCTAAAATACTTTAAACAAATAATGTTCGATTTTGACAAAAGACATTTTTTAGACAGATTTGAACCTTTTTGACAAGAAAAGGCCCTTTTCAGTTTGATTTTGAACTTTTTGGACAAAATAAGACCCGAACCTTTTTGACAAAAAAAAGCCCTTTTCAGACCGATTTTGACCCTTTTTTAAAAGAAAAGACCCTTTTCAGCCAAATTTTGACCTTTTTGACAAAAAAAGGCCCTTTTCATCCAGATTTTGAACCTTTTTAGACTGGAAAAGACTCTTTTTAGCCAGATTATGACCCTTTTGGACAAGAAAAATTGCTTTTCAGACAGTTTTTGACCTTTTTTTGGTTTTTTGACAAATAAAAGAACCTTTTTGGTCTAGTTTGAACCTTATAGGATAAGAAAATACCCTTTTCAGCCAGATTTTGACCTTTGTTGACATGAAAAGACCCTTTTCAGACCGATTTTGACCTCTTTTGAAAAGAAAATACCCATTTTAGCGAGATTTCGAATTTTTTTTTTTTTTTTAAACAAGAAGTGCTCTATGGTGTTCGTGGCGCTGTGGTGTTCGCAAAATGAAAACTTTCATTTGGTCATCCTACCTACGACAACAGGCTACCTGCCTATATTTTCGTAATCCCTAGAGCTTACTGATCACAAATATGTAGGCCTCTAGCTTGGGATCCACCGAGACTACCACCTCAATAGCCTCTTTCGTCTTTCCTTCTGAAATCCACTAAAAAAAAATTATTCTGAATCAAAGTTTTACATTTACTCGTTTAATGGCCATTATTAAACCCAATTTTAATGCGAAACCGTTATAAATGTTCATTTTCCTCTTGTCTCCTGTGCGGTTTAACAGCTTGGTTATTTAACGTCTGACGTCGACCACGACCATTGCTCTTCTCGTTACGGCTCCTCCTCTCTTATTTTACCCCCACCCCCTTTTTAGAATAAGAGGAGGGGATAAATTCTCCTCTCCTAACCTAATACACTTTCCCTACGAAATTGCATCTGTCATTCTCCAAACAAACAACTTCCTGAGGCTTTAATCCGAATCACAAAAATGAACTTCATATTTTTAAGAGTAAAAGGAAATATTAATCAGGTTTATTAGCTTTTATATTTCGAACTTTTTATGTCTCTAAACTTTCATAAAACTTCAATAAAAGTCGAAAATAATTAAATTTAAAAAAAAATTAATCAGGAGGGAAGTAGTTTTTATTTGTTTCAAAGTGATGAAAATTTTGTCTCAAGCGAATATGGAGTTTAAAGGAAAATTATTGAATTTTGAAGGGAAAGGGAAGGTTTATGAAGCGGGAGGGAAAGAGGGGGGTGATATGGAAGGAGCCTTTCTAATACCACCCATGCTATAACATCCTGGGGGTTTAATATAGATAATATATTAGATTAGGAGGGTTTGTTTGGGACCTCTAAGCCAATTACAAGAAATAAAGCCATGATTGGGGCCCCATTCTCCTTCGGTCCACAACTTGTGTATCGGGCACGCTTCATTGCCCCTTTCGAAAGTTCTCCCCTTGGCCCTTTTCTACCCGGATAAACCGTTGAACCCAAAACTCCTTCTCTAATTCCCATTTTCGTCCATAACTTTTATTATTTACTTTTCGTCTATAGAAAATCTTGAAAGTACAGATGGCGGTAAAGTTTGGGAGGAAATTGCATTTGAGATTTTTTTTTCCTGTTGATTAGTGACGCTATCAGATTAACTTTTTATTTTTGACAAAGTTTTCTGACGTTCTTCAATCTAACAACAACTATAACTTTTTTTAAAAAGAAAGATAACTAGTAAACCTGCTCAGGCAATTTATTGTAGTATGACAGACTTCAAAAGCACTCCTTTAAGTTTGTTTTTTTAGCAACAGTTTAGAAACAAATAACTGGATATCTTGATGGATAAGCCTAGAATATAGAACCCACCCAGCAATCCTCCAGAACATGAAAACAACAGTTGTACGCTTGCATGTCGGGTACATGGCAAGTCCGTCCCGTCCTAATCCTTGAGAGACCTTTTCCCAATCACTTTTCTTGTCTATAATCCCCAGAATGTTTGGGAAAAAAATGAGTTTACTTTTCTAGTTGGTGTTCTTTGAGTCGATTTTTAGGGTAATGGAGTCATCTGAGGATTTTTTATTATTTATAAACTTCAGTAGACCATTAAAAGAGCTTTCGAGCGGTGTCCTTATTGCGTAAATCGGGTAAGAATTGAAGAGGTTATGAAACATTAATTTGAAATGAAATATTTGCATTCCTGATTTCAGAAAATCCTGGCCCAAATTTGTCTTCCGGATTTTTGACAATTCTGGCTCTAAATCACTAATACAATTTATTTTTTTCTTCCTTCTTTTTTTTAGGGTTTTTAGGGTGCTTCGTACGAATATGATGTCCTTTTTTGCCAAGAAAATTAGTCTTGCACACTGGGCATCAGTTCTTCACAATCCACATTTTCAGCAAAATATGGCTATTCTGAAGTACTTGGTGCAGCCTAGCCATGCCAAACCATTGATTTAACAACACTTCACTATAAATTTCTTAGCCTTATTCCTAATCAACAATTCAGCAATGCCAGAATGTCATAATGACTTAGCGCCTTAGTCTATATTATTTACCCGCCTATAACACTTCCGCAACACGTGTATGTCTTGATGGTTTGGCCTACTTCCAAATCAAAGCTACTATACAGGGTGGAAACTTACTAGTGTCACCCAGGTTAAATCGAAAACGGTTGAAGATAGTGAAAAAAGTTAAGTGGTAACTCGCCTTTATTTTTTATGTAGTTTCTGAATCTATAAAGTTATTTTAGGTTTTCGACCCGGAAAGCCAAAATAATTTTTATATCTCGCTTGGCGAAGGAGCAGAAAAAAAAGTTAAATCGTAACCTCCCCTATTTTGGCCCAAAAAAGCAAAATATGATGACCGCTTTGACCCTGCTCTGAACTCTAGTCGGGAACGAGTGAAAATTGACTTTTTTGAAAGTTGACTAGAACGATATGGATTCCAATGTGAAATGTCATGAGGAATGCAATGGAATAATTTAAAAAAATTCTAGGACCATTATTTCTTGAGTTATCACCAAAAAACCACTGAAAAACCACTTTAAAGTTAGGAAATTACCCCAGCAAAATTTTTCCCGGAAAAAACAACATCATATTCGAACTGAGTACCCCAAAAAACTAGGAGAAATCAATTTTTAAGAAGATTTGAAATGAAAAAAAATTTTTTTTTTCTTTTCAGTGATTTTGGGCAGAAATTGACAAAAATCGGCATATTTTACGACTGAATGAAGAATTAAAAAATTTTCCTTCCCAATTTTTCTGTCCAAAATCACTGAAAAGAAGAAAAAATAAATTTTCATTACAAATCTTCATAAAAATGGATATCTCCCGGTATTTTGAGGTGCTCAGTTCGAATATGATGTTGTTTTTGGCGAGGAATGTTTTCCTCACCTTACTTTAAAGTGGTTTTTCAGTGGTTTTTTGGTGATAACTCAAGAAATAATGGTCCTAGAATTTTTTAAATTATTCCATTGCATTCCTCATGCCATTTCACATGGGAATCCATATCTTTTTAGTCAACTTTCAGAAAAATGAATTTTCGCTCGTTTTAACTACAGTTCAATAGCAGGGTCAAAGCGGTCATCATATTTTGCTTTTTTGGGCCAAAATAGGGGGGGTTACGATTTAATTTTTTTTTCTACTCCTTCGTCCAAGCGAGATAGAAAAATTATTTTGGCTCTCCGCGTCAAAAACTAAAATAACTTAATAAATTCAGAAACTACATCAAAAATAAAAGTGAGTTACCATTTAACTTTTTTCTCTATCGTCAACCGTTTTCGAGTTAACCTGGGGGGACACTAGTAAGTTGACACCCTGTATATACCTCATTACCCCAAAGCAATGACACCCCCAATAATACCCCAAAGCTTTTTTAAACAGCGAGCATTAAGGATCAGACATTTTTCTATCTAGGATGAGCCACATATCTTAACCTTGGAGGAAATTGGAGAAAATCGACTATTTATACATTCGCGTCACTCCCACGAGGGGAATACGTGATTCCGTTTATCTATTGACGGAATCTTTTCCTTCCCTTTTTCGACAGCTATTGAGCGACATTTTCATCAAGAAGTGACATTGTCTTTAAAAAGAGCAAAATTGGTTTCGTCTCTGAACACCTATAGACAAAACAAAAAAGTTAAGTTGTCATAATATAATTTTATGGAGTTAATTTTTTTACGAGTCCAGTACTTGAAATCAAACGAGCAAAACAAAATATCTGAGCATCGATTCCGCGATGATAACTATTCACCCGCAACGGCTGAAAAAAGTCGTTTAAAAATAGCTAATTGGTCTTTTAAATGAAAATTTACAGGACTTCGCTTCTGAGGGAATTGAACACGCCGATGCAAGGGCTACAGACGATAAAGGGCGTTTTGTTCACCCACCCCGAGACGCATCCTGTATGTATGTGGTGTTGATTCGAACATAGCTGGATTAGATCTTCCCTCCTTAAAATGTTACATTCGACACACGTCGGATGCATCAGGTTTCGATTCGGATTCATAAACCTCGATAAAGAGTCCGGGGATCGTTTTCTTCTCCGTTTTACTTTCGGCGCCATAGCTTCAATGAAAGTCGTTTTAAAAAATTCTTTTTTTTTCTTCTTTTTTTCCTGGGATTTCGATACCACGTCCTATTTCATCCTGTTTTGTGTAGGACCATAGCAAGCTCTTGTCGTGTACAACGAGAATATCTCGTGCTAATTCTCGGTAATTTATAATTTACTAGACTGAAATAATCATATGTTCATTTTGGTATGTATTTGGTTTTTCCAGGTCATCCTTGGAAAAATAAACCCATTGGGTGCAAACTAGGGTCCATGGCCCGACACGTAGGGTGACCAGATAGTACGCATTTTGCGTAATTTTATGCATTTTCAAAGCTTTTTAAACGACACCCATTGACCTTGTGCGTGCAGGGCTTTTCCCTCATTTCTGGGACGATATTTAAGTCCACAGAGATAAGTTTTGAGCCTTATTTTTGACAAGAGAAGGCCCCTTTCGGGGATTTTAAATACCTAATTGACCCTTTTTGGCTTGATTTTGATCCATTTTTTTTCCCTAGAAAAGACATTTGTCAGCCAGATCTTGACATGAAAAGACCCTTTTATTGCCAGTTTCTGACCCTTTTTCGACAAGAAAAGGCCCTTTCAGCCAGATTTTGAACCTCTTTAGACTGGAAAAGACTCTTTTTAGACAGATTTTGACCCTTTAGGACAAGAAAAGTAAAAAGTAAGTAAAGTAAAAGTGAGTAAAGTAAAAAGTGATTTAAAAAAAAAAGTGATATTATATTGTAAATTTTAAATTTTAAATTTCAATTGTAAATTTTAAATTGTAAATTCTAAATTGTAAATTCTAAATTGTAAATTGTAAATTTTGTCTCCCGTAATCTGTGAAGGAAGCGGGAAAATAAAGAATATTAAAAGGACAAGAAAAGTTACTTTTTAGACAGGTTTTTTTTTTTTACAAATAAAAAAACCTTTTTGGTCTTGTTTGAACCTCGTTGGATTAGAAAATACCCTTTTCAGCCAGATTTTGACCTTTGTTGACAAGAAAAGGCCCTTTTCACCCAGATTTTGACCTTAGTTGACAAGAAAAGGCCCTTTTCAGCCAGATTTTGACCTTTGTTGACAAGAAAAGGCCCTTTTCAGCCAGATTTTGAACCTTTTTAGACTGGAAAAGACTCTTTTTAGACAGATTTTGACCCTTTAGGACAAGAAAAGTAAAAAGTAAGTAAAGTAAAAGTGAGTAAAGTAAAAAGTGATTTAAAAAAAAAAAGTGATATTATATTGTAAATTTTAAATTTTAAATTTCAATTGTAAATTTTAAATTGTAAATTCTAAATTGTAAATTGTAAATTGTAAATTGTAAATTTTGTCTCCCGTAATCTGTGAAGGAAGCGGGAAAATAAAGAATATTAAAAGGACAAGAAAAGTTACTTTTTAGACAGGTTTTTTTTTTTACAAATAAAAAAACCTTTTTGGTCTTGTTTGAACCTCGTTGGATTAGAAAATACCCTTTTCAGCCAGATTTTGACCTTTGTTGACAAGAAAAGGCCCTTTTCAGCCAGATTTTGAACGTTTTTAGACTGGAAAGACTCTTTTTAGCCAGATTTTGACCTTTGATGACAAGAAAAGGAACTTTTCAGCCAGATTTTGACCTTTGTTGACAAGAAAAGGCCCTTTTCACCCAGATTTTGACCTTTGTTGACAAGAAAAGGCCCTTTTCAGCCAGATTTTGACCTTTGTTGACAAGAAAAGGCCCTTTTCACCCAGATTTTGAACCTTTTTAGACTGGAAAAGACTCTTTTTATCTAGATTTTGACCCTTTTGGACAAGAAAAATTTCTTTTCAGACAGTTTTTGACCTTTTTTGTTTTTTGACAAATAAAAGAACCTTTTTGGTCTGGTTTGAACCTTATCGGATAAGAAAACTTTTCAGACAGTTTTGACAAAGAAAAAGACCCTTTTTAGCCAGATATTGACAGTTTTGAAAAGGAAAGACTTTTCAGACAGATTTAGAACCTTTTTGGAAAGAAAAATTACTTTTCAGACAGTTTTTGACCTTTTTTAACAAGTAAAAGACACTTTTCGGTCTGTGTGAACCTTGGTTGATAAGAAAAGACCTTTTTCAGCCACATTTTAACCACTTTTTATTTTTTTTTTTTTTTTTACACGGAAAGACCTTTTTCAGCCAGATTTGACAAGAAAAATTACTTTTCAGACAGTTTTTGACTTTTTTTTTTGACAATTAACAGACCCTTTTCGGTCTGTTGGAATATTTTTTTGATAAGAAAAAACCTTTTTCATCCTCCTTTTTTTTTTTTTTTTTTTCTTTAAGAAAGACCTTTTTTAGCCAGATTTTGAGCCTTTTTTCTTGACAAGGTTCTCAAGACCACCAACAAAATATGACCCCCTCCACCACCACCAAATGTGGTACATATGGAGAAGGAACCTCATAACTCGAATTTTCTCAACGATTTGGGGCTCTACAGACCTCTCCACAAAAACCAAGAATCTACACCCTCTATCACTTCCCCTTGTGTAATATTTCAGCTTCGAGTTTGACGAATGGATGTAAAAAACGTTGAAAAAAAAAAAATGGAAAAGTGAAGTGAACATGTATTACAACTCTCGGAACTCGGAAGGCCGAAGAGAAATTTCCATTAAACTGTCACAGCTTTTACTTAAAACTATTGATTAATATTAAACTTCAAGCTTGGCCGTGGGTTCCGAACATGAAAAATACATTTGCAACTTTTACATTAAACATTGATTATTTTAATTATTATAATGTAATTATTTAGCTTTTTTAAGACTTTCGAAGTTTCAAAAAAAAATTGAACAATTTAATTAATTAATTAATTAATTTTTAGGAATTTCTTATAAAAAAAAAATTATACCTAATACGTCCAGAACAAAGTTTTGGATGATAAATTATGAAATTCAATTTTATTTAAAAGTGTACCAGGTACTCATAACAATTACGAACATACGAAATGGGATTTTTAATTTAAAGGTAACAACAATAATTTTAATATCACCATCTAAAAATACCTCATAAACCTTCATTTTGTGCTTCAAAAAATATTACATTTTCAATTGTTTTTGAGGTTATAATGAATTTACAAAAGATATAAAAAACTAAAGGGGTTGAAGGATCATTTTTGAATAAATTTTAGAAATCTAGTTGCTCCAAAGCACTCTTTAACAATGGAATATAGAGGAATACCCTCAAACAAGAAATGAATTTTATTAGTACCGTCAGGGTACTTCCAGACATTTTTTTTAAATTTTGAAGTTGGAAACATTCTCCTTTGGTACCAACGAGACCATTCAATCTTGATATTAATCTCGAGTAATGGATCTCTCAAGGGTTACAAGTTCCCAAACTGACTGTCGGATAGAAACTCGATTACATTTTACGCTAAAGGATTGACATTAGGGCCTAGGGGGTATTGTAATATATTGTTTAAAAATAACGCAGGTTCGACCAAAAAACCGAAAAAAGGAGGACTTGAAAGGTTGAAAAGGGGTAAAAAAATTTGCGGTGTTTTAGAGGGCTTAACCGCATAGCCCGTACGTTGGCGGATTAAAAGGACCACAAACCCAAATAGACGCTACATTCTCTTTTGCCCTTTTTATCCCGGACGTTTATATCACAAATAAATCGCTTTTTTTCTTCCCACGTAAGTAAACAAGGCAATTACAATGGGAAAAGTCAACTTCGAACCCGTTCTGAGTTATAAGGAAGAAAAAGGGGAGGACTTCTTTGGGTTTATGTTGGCGTTTCGCGATTTCCTTTCCTTTTCCGCCGGGACTTAACCGCGCTCCGTATAAAAAGTTCGTTTCTTAACTTTTACAAAAGGCTCATCCGGAAAAATTTTTCTTTGCGAAAAGTCAGACGTTTATGTAGAGAAAAAAAATCCAAACCACGGGAAGTATCACACTTTCTGACGGCCCAAACGAATAAAGGCTTTTTATTTCCAAACTGCGCGGAAATAGCTGCTTATAGCATCATTTAGGTGTAGGTAATGCTTTTTTTGGTGGGAGTATAGGTGGGAGGCGGGTTACTAAGGGACTACGTTTGGTCTAGCAATATCTAGGAAAGCGGTATTCTTCCAGAGACCGACCTCAATAGCCTGCTTTCCTCCGGAAATCCGCTAAAAGGTATGGGGCCCCTCCAAAGAATTTTATCAGGATTTAGAACGTTATATTAGGTATATTGAACTAAACTTTTTCCTTAAATATTAGCTTCTTACTCGCTTCCTTGGGGTCGCTAGAGCTAAAAAACAGATTTTTGAGCTTTTTCAGTTTTTCTCCAATATCTGCAGTTCTAATACAGATTTGTACACCCAGGTTTTGCAACTTTTACATGGAAAAATAAAGTGTTAGAGCATTATCTAAAATGGTCATTTTTCGTACTTTTTAGGGTATTTTCTCTCATGAAAATTTTTCATCTCAAAACTATCTTCAGATTCGTGTTCCTCACCCCCAAAAACAAGAGAAAATCATATTTTTGTGATCATTCTATTTGCTATGGGTGCAGTAAACTTACGTAAATAAACAGGGATATAAATACGATTTAAAAATAGGTACTTAAAAAACAAAAATTATGCAATATATATTTTCAAAGCATAATTTTTTCTGTCTAATAAAAAATAGGAAATTCTGAGCGGAAGATATAAAAGAAGGGGGTAAAAAAAGGTTAAAATACAATTCCTTCATAAATCCCAAGTTGTTATTAAACCGGAGGAATAAAAGGTCGGCGGCGGAGGGGGTGCGACGGTTGAACGAGGAACTCTGATCGAGGTTTCATGAATTTTACATACGGGAAGTAGAGAGGGAGCCGTTTACCAGCGGAGGTGCCTCCTCCTCGAAGGAAACGGCTTATTTTGCCTTACCGACCTCAACATCCCCCGGAATGTATTATATGCACAATTACCTACAACAACGTTTTTTTTCCCTCCCACACCGCAAAATCGTCCTAACTTAATCGTCCTTAAAATCTAACCAGAGTCATTTTATTGAAATTCAAAAGGATAACTTTTCCTGAAAACCGTTGGCCTTGTTTGTAGATGGTTTTCGAAGTAGATAGGCCACTTTCAGTGTGTTCTAGGGTGTACTTTCTGAGGGTTTTTGAGGGTTTGTTAGGGTGTCGGATAGGGGTCCGAGGGAATGAATAAATGAAATTAAAACCGTAATCAAGTTAGAAATGTGAGCACAAGCTCGAATATGGAAAACGACTCCCGGGGATAAAAACCACCCTCCGCCCCCCTCACTACCCGTTTTATATTCTTAATCTGGTTAATAAGCTTTCCCCCTAATCTAAAATCTAAACTGTCAAAATAAATGGAGCAATTTTTTCAGGGCACTCCTTTCGCGAAAAGGTTTGTTTGTTCATAATTACCGCTGGAACTTTGTTTGCTTTGTTTGAAAGAATTTCGCCTTTTAGCAAGAAATTTAATTTTTAGGGGAGGAACTTCATGAATCAAACTTTTTTAAATGTTAGGGGATCTACATACTTCTCCACTGACACCATTACCTCAGCTGCATCTTCCCAAAATGCCCACAAAACACGCAACAATGACCTTTTTGATCGTCCCCCAAATCCCAATCTCCCCTAAGTCATCGAGTAGATCTCCCAAAACCTCCCACCAGATTCCCATCATCTCATCTACCTTCCCCTACACTCCCACCACATCCCCTTCTCCCCCTTATCAATCCCAACCTTCCTCTAACCTTCCCCACCTGACCCCACCTCCTCCTAACCAAACCAACCCCCATCACAACCATCACCTCCTCTACCTTCTTTACACTTCCCCCACCACATCCCCAAACTCTCCATCTCCCCCAATCTTCCCCACTCACGGTCATCCTCCCCCAACCTTCTACCACCTCCCAGCACTCTCCCATCACCTCCCAGTGGAGCCGTGAAGCTACAAGCGAAAAAATTCCCCGCCACAGGTGCATAATGGACCAGTTTTCTCGTCGTAATTCAATAAAACGTTATCGACGATGTTCGAATGAGATTTTGACCGATAGCATAAAAAGTTGCGGAGGCGGTTTTGGAAGTTAAGGGAGAGTAATATTTTAGAGTAGGGCACCCAGAAGAAACCGGTGGGAGGAGAAGGAGCTTCGCCTCTAACTTCTGAGTCGAGGGACTGTCCTAACTTTTCCTCCCTTTCCACTGTTAGAGGCCCCTTTATAATGTTAATCACTCAGTTTTAATAACTCTGGAACAGTGAAGGGCGTGTTGAGAAGGGGCTTTAGAGCTTGAAAATGAAGAGCGAGCCTCTCTTTTGTTAAGACGAGAACATAATCATTCCCTTTTCCCGGTCCGGCGCTTGCCCCTTAATTTCATACAAATTTCCCTATAACAATAAGAATAATAACAGGCTATTCCCTTTTTTCTCTCTCTCTCTTTTAATTGCAGGTTTGGGACTAATTTTGACACATGAATGGAATATAATGAACATTTTCTTCCAAACAAAAGTACAATAAAAAGACGTGAAATCGTTCCTCCCCAACCAATCCAAAACTAAAATTGAATTCCCTACAACTTTCCTTCTTTTATTTTTTATTTTCTCAGAGGAAAACTAAATTTAGGTTTGTTTCAAACACCTCAAAAGAAAATTCTTACCGTCAAATTCCACCTTAAAAGCTTCTTTGTCGTGATAAAAGGGTCAAAATCTATTTCCTTGTAAATTATTAAGTGCATTTTTTGTTGGAAAAGATTCAAATTTCAGACTGCTGAACTCCTCTCGTCCTTTTTAGCAAGTTTCCGAAAGATAGGAGCTATTGAGGCCGGTTTCACGATAACTCTTTTGAATTAGACGAGACAGACACAAAGGGTTGTTATTTTCTTGAAACCTGAAGGTTTGAGTTGGTTGAAAATCGTGACGGGAATGTCTCATGAGCCGCTGACCACAAAAAGTTCAAGAAGTTTCCGGACTTTGCTTAAAGTAAAATATCGTGATTTCAAAAATTAAGTCATGAGAAGGTTGAAATTAAGCACAGGAGCATCTCATGTGCTGGGTATTAAAAAAGTACAAATTTTGCTTAGGGCGCAAAGTTCACTTCGTGATTTTCTTGAAGCCTGAAGCTTTGAGATGGTTGAAAATCGTGACAGGAAGGTCTTATGAGTCTCGTATTTGAAAGTTCTGGGACTTTGATAAGTGGCCTAAAATGGATTTTTAACTTTCTCAAAGAGAAGTTATTGTAATACCGTCGGATTCGGGTTTTCGGGGAAGGGTCTTCCAGACCCCCTAGGGTCAAACTGACTTTTGATCTTTGTCGGACATGACTTTGTCTGTGGTGCCGGCCGTCCGGCCGTCCGTCCGTCCGTCCGTCCGTCCGTCGCCTTTTTTTCCGGAACACTTCACGGCCACAATTTTTATCCGATTTTCACGAAATTTTCACACAATCTTCCTTTCGTGGTTATCTCGAAAGTGACGAGAGCGATTTTTGAAATTCGACAAAATGGCGGAGATATGTCTGTCTAAAGTTTGCAAAAATGTGCTACGGGCTTTCTACCGGTCCGATCGTCACCAAATTTTAACCAAATAATCTTCACGTGATCCCGATTAAATTTCATTAACTAATTAGGTAATTAATTAATTATTTAATTAATTAATTAATTAATTAATTAATTAATTAATTAAATAATTAGGTAATTATAATGTGTTTGAGTGAAATTGGTCCCATTTTCATTAAATTATCACCAAATTCAAGTTAGGACTGAAAAAAAAATTCCCAAAAATTAATTAATTAATTAAGTAATTAACTAATTAGGTAATTATGATGTGTTTGAGCGGAATTAGTACTATTTTCATAAAATTATCACCAAATTCAAGTTATGATTGAAAAAAAAAAAGTTTTTTTCCATTAATTAATTAATTAATTAACTAATTAGGTAATTATAATGTTTTTGAGTGAAATTATTTTTAGAAAATTATCACCAAATTCATGTTATGATTGAAAAAAATTATTTTTTTCCAAAAATTAATTAATTAACTAACTAATTAGGTAATTATAATGTATTTGAGTGAAATTAGTCCAATTTTTAGAAAATTATCACCGAATTCATGTTATGATTGCAAAAAAATTTTTCCAAAAATTAATTAATTAATTAACTAATTAGGTAATTATAATGTGTTTGATAGAAACTAGTCCCATTTTCATAAAATTATCACCAAATTCAAGTTATGTTAGAAAAAAAGGATTCATTTCCCCCGAAATTTATGGATCCCCCGAAATCTGTAGACCTTTGAGAAAGTTCGTGTCTCTGGGCAAGCTCCAGGACCAATACTTTTTTTGTTTATTAGGAAGGTCAAGGCTTTTCAGGGGGAAACTCGCTTCTTCTCGAGGCTGCCTGCTTTTTTAGGTTTCTGATGAATGATCGACCCATGCTTGCTAGTGGGAATAATATTTATTTTTAATTATTTTTCTTTTGATATTAAGATTTCGGTTCGTATAGTATCTTCTGCCAATAGATTAAGTCTGAAGCAGAGCGCAATTAGGCTTTACTCTCAAAGCAATGATTAATTGCCTCGAAACAATAGAAAGCACTAAATTACTTCTCGGGGAGGCAAACAAGACGGATTCGAACTCTCTCTCCACTCTGATCCCCTTTTCAGACTAAATGAGTCACAATGAACAATAAACTAATAATTTTGTCGAACGAGGGCCTCTAGTGGAATAATTTGAAAACTTTCAAAACTAGAAAACCCGAAGAACGCATCAGATTTTTCATCTAATTTCGTATTGTTAAGCTTGAAAATTCGAGCTGATTACATTGAAAAGGAGACTCATTATCCGTGTCTGTAGAAGCCAATTTAGCTTTTCAATTATACAATAGGTAACAGATTGGTGTGAGGAATAGAGAAAGGGGGGCCCTGATTGGGTTCGGAGTCTGGGAGATGACAAAAAAACAATAAATAAATAAATCGATAACCGTATTGTTTTAGGGGTGGGAAATTCGTAGTGGCAGGGGTGCGGTGAAAACGCAAAGACTAGCAAACATTAGGTTCCAAGTCAGCAAGTTTTTCATAGAACGAATAACTCCAATTTGTCACCGTTTCCTTCCTTCTCCTTTTCCATTTTTATTAAACGGTAATTGAATCTTTTTAAACAAAACATTTTTTTATTGAAAAATACTTGCTTGTATAAGTAAAAGTGGAAGAAGTCAAACAATAGCCTGACATTTAGAGAATGGACAGTAAAGAAGATTGAGGTACCAGCCACCATGAGATCATATTCCTGGGGGGTAATTTCATGCGACAAAATGTTAAATGCGAACCATATGATCCAAGATTGTTGGCTACAGAAGTAGAAAGGATCCTCCATGGTATCCGTAAGCATAAGACTAAAAGAGAGAAGCGAGAGGGTCCAATTTTGAAAGTATTTTTTCCTGCAGTGGCTAAGTGTGGACAGTGGCAGCATACACTTCTCGTCTGGGAAAGGCTGCTTTTAAACCATTCACTCTTCTCACACCATTAAAGTGAAAAGATACCACTTATTTCCCTAGAATCCTAGATAGTCAATTAAATGACTCTCTATAAGCATTGTATATATTGGAGGAGGTATCTCTCCCTCCTCGAACACACGATAATTAATGATAAACATCGAACTATGAACCATCTCAGAATAAGGGACACGCGAATTCGCTACGCGGAACACCCGTCTGGGCTCCCTGACTCTGCACGGCCAAGTGCCCCTCGAGAGAGCAGACAGCGGACCCCTCCCCGGGGGGGAAGTACCCTCAGTCTCCCACCCTGCTCTGCCTCTCGGGGTGAATCGCTGATGATCAGATTGATAGTAGCGATAGCTGCTCCTGACTCTGTGATAGTCTTTACCTGATTCCACATATATAACCTTCCAAACTTTCGAATACGTCGTAGTTAAGCATGTAATACAAATAATTTTCTTAAGTCTTCGAAATGGATTTGACGTTTGATTTAGTAAAAGGGTGGAAACTTTTTACGGAAGTGGACATTGACAACGAGAAAAAAAAAGAGTTTTCAAGATTACCTGTCAATCAATCCTACAGATGCCTTTAGCTTCTTCTAATTTCCGAATGTTCAACCGAATGTTCACTTGTTTAAGAATGATAAAATATTTAGCTTCCATGTAAAGTATTTAATAATAAAATTTTATGCAAGGATTTTAAGATATTCTATAAAAAATGCACTATTTTCTCATGATTTTAGACAGAATAAAAAGAAAAATCGCATCTGACCTCATTTCATTCTGAGAAAAAAAAGTCGTGTAACTCGATAAAGAAAATAAACTTTGGTCGTCCCCTTCTTTCTTTTTTTTTTGAACGGAAGAAACTCTCAGACTTAAACATTGAGAGATAGGTCGGAAGGTAAGCTCGTTTCTGCCTGTTATGAGGAGCTCTACGGATAAAGGTTTAAGACATAGACGTTCACCTCAAGGGAAAGAGAAAAACCCCAACCGCCCATTTTATTATGGTAAACATATTCCGCGACACAAATTCCCCTTCTCACATACCCCTTTATCTTCATACGCACAAGGTTTTAGTACACAACCCTTCCATAATAAAGACATCAAATTGCTTCTGTCTATAGACCTTCCACGCCTTTTTTGTAGTCTTATTTTCATTCCCTTATTTTGAGCTTTGTAATTATAATTCGGTTTACCTATATCGATCCTTTATTACTTCCATCCGTGTACCGACCGCCGGTGAAATAAATATTCAGTTGAGCCTTATTGGGTGAGACTTAATGGGCTTTGATAATTAAGTCAGGTACCTACGGCTTTTAATGAAAACAGTTGAACCGCAATGAATATGTAATGGGGAAAATCTGAATTTGGTTCGGAAAATGGGCGTTTATTTTGAGGCCTCTTCGAGTGCTTTTGGATCCCTCTTTATTAAAAAAATCACTTTTTTTAAAATAATTGAAGAATGAAAAAGCCTTCAGTTTAGGCACTAAAACCCATATTTTGGGAGGCATCAAAAATTTACAAGGATTGGGATAAACCTCAAAAAGGACATTACGATTTCTCTGCTAGCTGTAAGCCGATTGAGTTAAAATTTGGAAGTTTTTCCTAAATAAGAGACGAAAAAGCCCTTAAATTTTCAAGTCGATAGGCCCACAAAGAGCAGAGAAATGGTAATATCCTTTGGTTTGCTGAGTCCACTGAATACCTTGAATTTTGTCATCCATAAATGATCGCTAAATCACATAAAATGGTTACTGTATCGTAAAACAGGATCGCTAACGTCTGAAAAATAGACTGGACAGAGGTATTTTATTTATAAACTACCATAAAACTAATGTTTTTTCCCTTTCATTTTTCTCTTTTTGAAAACATTTTTCTTCGATGGTACCAAAGGAAAAGTAACAGCTCACGTATTCGCCAAAATCGATTGCGCGAAAGGAAGAAAGAAAAAAAGAAAGAAAAAAAAAGCGGGCCAAAGCGAGTGAAATGGGGTGGACGTTCTACTCAAAACTAATTGGTCGGAAATCTTGTTAAATTGTGGAGGGGCGCCCTTGGAGGGTCGAGGATTGGAAAAGGCGGCGGAGTAGGCCTTTGATTAATGCGAACTCAACCGGCTAAAGCTAACGCAAGGTCCTCGGCTTAACCCCCTCCCCCCCAACCTTCCAAACCCACCCGACCAGGCAATAAACCATACTTCCATAACTCAAGATAACCTTTAATTGATTAATGCCGTTTTAAATACTTGGACAGTTGTCTATTACCTGATTAAACACGAAAAAAAAGTTTTAATGAACTTTTGGCATATTTTAAAAGTGAATCCCCAGCGAATGTCAACGAGGGTACCACATATTCGTGATCAGGGCGCTCTAGGGATCACAATGTCTCTTCTTTTGTGCCACCCGTTTTGTCAACGGCAATCTAAAAGCAAAAACTGACTCTTTTAATGTATTCATAATTCTGTTGTTTTGATGCATTTGTAATCATATCAGAAAATCTAAAAGTCACATGTCAAAATGTTGATATACATTCTTTCCATCTATACTTTTGTGGGGAAACTTTTTTAAAATAAAAGACATGTAACTTTTTTTTTATGTTCAAAGTGGATATGGCCAGAGAGTGGTTGTGTAACAACTCTTTTTTTTATTATAAATGAAGAAGGGTATAGCAATATGTCCGGCAGACCTTTTTTTATTATTTAGAGGCCCATCCCCTCTTGAATTTTTTCCCCCCATCCGGTCTAATGAGTTGGAACGGAGAAGAAAAAGGAAAACAGGATATTAGCAATTTCCCACCCTATCAATAAACGAGGTTCTCTTTAAAAAGCCCTATTTTTCCCCCTTCGTTATTTAAAGGAGTTTCAATTTATTCATTAGTTAAATTTTTTTTATCGATCATTTTTCCAACTCACTAAAGAGGTAAATAGGTAATTTTTTTTTCCTATTCAGGTCAAAGCTTTGTTTTTTGACGCTAGAAGATTTGAACAAAACAAAACATTAATTCAAATTTTAAAGAATATTTATTATCTGAGATAAATTTAATGTTAAGAGTGTACTAAAGGCCCCGGTTTTAGTATTCTCCGATTATCTCCGGTTCTACTCAAAAATTTTTAATAATTTTTTTTTTTTTTAAATTTCGTTGATTTTTAAATGCCGAACTACTAATGTGCTCAAAAAAAATATTTTTCCAGATTTTTTATTTTATTCCTTGTATAAATTAAAAAAAATCAAATTCGACTCCATTAGGAGTATCTTCAAAAAATATTAGAAAAAACGAGACCAAAAAATCGAAAATCGGTTCATAAGTTCGGGAGCAAATCGGAGAATAAGATTATTCTATCTTTTCTCCTAGCTAAATATTTTTTAGGAGCACGCTAGTTGATCGCCATTTAATTTAAAAAAAAAAAAAAGTTTTTACAGAAAAATTTTGAGTACAACCGGAGATACAGGTTCGGAGACAGCTAAAACCGGCGTTTAGTACACTCTTAAGTTGACGGTAAAGCATCTGCTAATAGAGTGTGCCCACTATACAGCGGCCAGAGCTGCCCTTGGTATATCCAACGAGCTACTTTACCAAGAAAAAGATATAAACTAAGTCATACAATTCTTGGAGAACGGCGGGCTGATCGGGGAAATACACGTAGGTGCAGTAGGCACCTGCATTCCCCCGATCACCTCGCTGTTCCCAAAATCCATAAACCCCAAAACACACTGCCTAATATAACCCTAGAGGTTAAGGGCAGTATAAAACGAAAATATTTATTAGTTGTAAAGAAATTCTATTCTATTAGTTGGTGGGGTGAAGGCCGGGGCCCGGGGGTGGTTTTTGGGAGTTTGGGGAAAGTGGTGGCGCGCCATGGCGCGGCTTGGGCAAGTGGGAGGAGGTGAGCTAGGTGATAGAGGTGGGAGAGATTAAAAAAAGATTACCTGATTTTTATTTGGTGATTTTTTATCAACTGGGAGGCCGTAAAAGTAATTTCTCAGAAAGATCGAGAAAAAATTTTTTTTTTATGCATTCGACTTTGATCGATTTCTCGCATTGAAATTTCCTTGTTTTTCTCTTTCGTTCTAGTTTAATTACAAGCGAATTATATTCTAATTAAAACAACCCTCTACTTCAGCTTATCTTTCATCAGTAATGAGCTCGGAATTGGCTCCGCTTTTGGCTTGCTGCCTCGGTCGATGCTTCTCCCCCTCATTAATTACGTTATAATTTCTTATCCTCATATTCTCCGTCGACGTTCAACGCTTGATTAAACAACAACGATCTTGTGGAATTTTTTTTTCCCTAGGAATTCTTTATCTTTTGAGGAATTTATCGGTTTCTTGTTTTAGGATGGACCCTTCCATCTTACCAAATATTTTCCCATGAAAATCATCGAAATACAAAATAATCCGATATTTTTATGAATCTTCAATATTTGTGCATTGATTAATCTTGCATTAATTGACTTTTTTATTTATTTAAAAATATCAAATATTCATAGACAAACAATCAAATCAAATATTTACTCTAATCTTGGAACATGAAAGACCACCTTAATAGCCACTTTTTTACGGAAATGCGCTAACAAAAAGTTGAATCAAAATTTTCTTTATATATTTCCGTTTATTCAAATTTGAGGTTAAAAAAGACTGGAAAGAGGAAATATGGTGATTTGGGGTGAATTCGTTTGTAAGAAGTGGTCTAACTGTAGGGAAAGTTTTTCTTCTTCTTGAGGATGATTAGATTTCCGTTATTTTGCTTTCTTCATTTTTCCCCCTTCCGATGTTAAAAAAAAGAACTTTTTATTCACGAGTCTTTTATGATGTCAACTCCAATTTAATCACTTCTTAAAATGTGATTTATTAAATTCTTAAGATTTCTGAAATCCAATAAACATTTTATTTTTAATTTGTCAAAATTTTGCGAAAACATGGAACTTTTAGGAAGTTAGTATTGATTTTATTTATTTATTATTGCTTTTAGCAAACAAAGGGCGATGGAATGAATACTAAAATATTGATAACCACGGTTTTACCAACGGAATTGACAAAAAGGTTTGAAAAACAAAAAGTCTGGAACCCCTAAAAGTGGGATTTTTTCAAAACGTGTCGTTTTCTACAGACTTCTAAATTCCTTTCCCCACATCCCCAAACAACCCAAATCTTCCACCAGGTCTCCTCACTCATTCATTACCTCTTCGACTTTCCCCTACTTCCCTCTGAACTCTTGGGCAATCTAATCTCCCATCACCTTCCTTACTTTCGTAGACCAAAACCTCCACCGCTCCTCCAACTCCGCTATCCTTATGGGTAACACCTATGCCAAACCTACATGATATTTTGTTGATTTCTTTCGTTTTCCAAAATGAACCTTTTTTTATCAAAAGTAAAGTTTTTTCAACGTTTTCAAAAAATAAAACATAAAAAAACGAAAGGTTGACATTTAAAGGAAAAAAAGCGGTTTCCACTTGAGGTGTTAAGCTGAAAACCTTTTGACGACTTTATTCTGGGATATTGAGTTTTAACATTATTCCAGTGCAGGGAACCCGAGTGGCGACAATGGGATCCGGAAGGCTCACTGGGTCGGCAAAGCTGGCAGAGATGGCGATCGCATCAACCCCTCCACCGCCGCCACCGTAGCCCTCGCCCCACCCCTGGGCCCAATTCAAGCAATTGACTCAAATTTATCACCCGTTGAATTTATCTTCACGGCCGATGTGATTCGGCAAACGATTTGTATCCCGCGTGTTCGTCCCACCTGCTCACCCCCGGATTATGTCATTAGCCGAAAGGGTTCTCCCGAATGGGAAGGGGGACCTCAACCCTGAAAGGTTTCAACCCTTTTTCTATTTTGCAGAAACCTCCTGGACAGTTAGGCCGATCCCCCTCCACAGCAGGAATTTACGGGTATTTTGTTGATTCTGGCCCACTCCTCCCCTTCAAACGAAAAAAAAGAAGAAAAAAAAACGGAGCTTTAAAACTTGATTGGGGCTTGAATATCCCTCCCTGTTATCTTAATCTTTATTGGTCGCCTTTTTATACGAAAAGTCGCGGCTTTAACGGGCTTAGACGCCTCCCCCGACTCTTTTAAGACTGTTTGGTTAATTAACATTTAATTTAGGTTCCTGTTTCTACTTACAGAAGCTTTCTTAATGTTAAGTCAACATCGCGGTAATTGGAAAAACGAAAAGCTTGAAATGGAAAACTGCAGATAAAACCAAAAACCTTTGTCTTAAAGCAAAAATTCCAATCCTTACCATGTTTTATCCCCATTGATAATATTTTTTGAGTAGGTATTTAGGCAGGTAGAATAAAAAACCTCGTATGCATGAAAAACTCAAAAAGGTTTCGTGAAAAACGAAAAAAAAAGAAAAGTTTTTTCCTATTCAAATGTGTTCACCACAACCCCATTAGAGAGCGCTGAAGTCAGAATTAAAGCTTACATGTGGTAAAACATGAATAAACTCATTATTTAAAAAAAAAACGAAAGAAAAAAACGAAAAAATAATATAAATGTTTATAATTAAAAAAGAATAATACTATATTGTCTTGGTCGAGTTCAAGAGGAACTACTTGAAACGATGTCTTCTGGATATACACGGGGTAAATAATGTAATCTAGAAAGAAACAGATGGTAGAAGACGGTGCTTGTGAAAATTACGAGGAAAAAGACGATGTAATGATATCTTGGTTCAGTTTCTGGAGGCTCAACTGTGACGCCTTCACCTGTTCTTGGTTCTTTGCCGTCTGGTTGTGGTGATCCGGTTGTGTTACGGACAGATGGTTGAGGTGTTGCGGTCGTGTTGCGGTGAGAAGGTTGAGGAGATGCATCTCCGCGAGAGGAGTCGGGTGCTTTTGAAGGGCGAAAAACAGGAGGCGAATCACTTTTTGGGGAAGTTATCCGAGGAGAAGCACCTCCTGCTGGTGTGATTCGAGGAGAAGCGCCTTCTGCGGGAGTGATCCTAGGAGAAGCACCTCCTGCGGGAGTCATCCTAGGAGAAGCTCCTCCGGCGGGTGTGATACGAGGAGAAGCGCCTTCTGCGGGAGTGATCCTAGGAGAAGCACCTCCTGCGGGAGTTATCCTAGGAGAAGCACCTCCGGCGGGTGTGATACGAGGAGAAGCGCCTCCTGCGGGAGTTATCCTAGGGGAAGCACCTCCGGCGGGTGTGATACGAGGAGAAGCGCCTTCTGCGGGAGTAATCCTAGGAGAAGCACCTCCTGCGGGAGTTATCCTAGGGGAAGCACCTCCGGCGGGTGTGATACGAGGAGAAGCGCCTCCTGCGGGAGTTATCCTAGGGGAAGCACCTCCGGCGGGTGTGATACGAGGAGAAGCGCCTCCTGCGGGAGTTATCCTAGGCGAAGCACCTCCGGCGGGTGTGATACGAGGAGAAGCGCCTCCTGCGGGAGTTATCCTAGGAGAAGCACCTCCGGCGGGTGTGATACGAGGAGAAGCGCCTTCTGCGGGAGTGATCCGAGGAGAAGCACCTCCTGCGGGTGTGATTCGAGGAGAAGCACCTCCTGCGGGAGTTATCCTAGGAGAAGCACCTTCTGCGAGAGTGATCCTAGGAGAAGCACCTCCTGCGGGAGTTATCCTAGGAGAAGCACCTCCGGCGGGTGTGATTCGAGGAGAAGCGCCTTCTGCGGGAGTGATCCTAGGAGAAGCACCTCCTGCGGGAGTTATCCTAGGAGAAGCACCTCCGGCGGGTGTGATACGAGGAGAAGCGCCTTCTGCGGGAGTTATCCTAGGAGAAGCACCTCCGGCGGGTGTGATACGAGGAGAAGCGCCTTCTGCGGGAGTTATCCTAGGAGAAGCACCTCCGGCGGGTGTGATACGAGGAGAAGCGCCTTCTGCGGGAGTGATCCTAGGAGAAGCACCTCCGGCGGGTGTAATACGAGGAGAAGCGCCTCCTGCGGGTGTGATTCGAGGAGAAGCGCCTTCTGCGGGAGTGATCCTAGGAGAAGCACCTCCGGCGGGTGTGATACGAGGAGAAGCGCCTCCTGCGGGTGTGATTCGAGGAGAAGCGCCTTCTGCGGGAGTGATCCTAGGAGAAGCACCTCCGACGGGTGTGATACGAGGAGAAGCGCCTTCTGCGGGAGTGATCCTAGGAGAAGCACCTCCGGCGGGAGTAATCCTAGGAGAAGCACCTCCTGCGGGAGTTATCCTAGGAGAAGCACCTCCTGCGGGTGTGATACGAGGAGAAGCGCCTTCTGCGGGAGTGATCCTAGGAGAAGCACCTCCGGCGGGAGTAATCCTAGGAGAAGCACCTCCTGCGGGAGTTATCCTAGGCGAAGCACCTCCTGCGGGTGTGATTCGAGGAGAAGCGCCTTCTGCGGGAGTGATCCTAGGAGAAGCACCTCCGACGGGTGTGATACAAGGAGAAGCGCCTTCTGCGGGAGTGATCCTAGGAGAAGCACCTCCGGCGGGAGTAATCCTAGGAGAAGCACCTCCTGCGGGAGTTTTCCTAGGAGAAGCACCTCCTGCGGGTGTGATACGAGGAGAAGCGCCTTCTGCGGGAGTTATCCTAGGAGAAGCACCTCCTGCGGGTGTGATTCGAGGAGAAGCACCTCCTGCGGGAGTTATCCTAGGAGAAGCACCTTCTGCGGGAGTGATCCTAGGAGAAGCACCTCCGGCGGGTGTGATACGAGGAGAAGCACCTCCGGCGGGTGTGATCCTAGGAGAAGCGCCTTCTGCGGGAGTGATCCTAGGAGAAGCACCTCCGGCGGGAGTAATCCTAGGAGAAGCACCTCCTGCGGGAGTTATCCTAGGAGAAGCACCTTCTGCGGGAGTGATCCTAGTAGAAGCACCTCCGGCGGGTGTGATACGAGGAGAAGCACCTCCGGCGGGTGTGATCCTAGGAGAAGCGCCTTCTGCGGGAGTGATCCTAGGAGAAGCACCTCCTGCGGGAGTTATCCTAGGGGAAGCACCTCCGGCGGGTGTGATACGAGGAGAAGCGCCTTCTGCGGGAGTTATCCTAGGAGAAGCACCTCCTGCGGGTGTGATTCGAGGAGAAGCACCTCCTGCGGGAGTTATCCTAGGAGAAGCACCTTCTGCGGGAGTGATCCTAGGAGAAGCACCTCCGGCGGGTGTGATACGAGGAGAAGCACCTCCGGCGGGTGTGATCCTAGGAGAAGCGCCTTCTGCGGGAGTGATCCTAGGGGAAGCACCTCCGGCGGGTGTGATACGAGGAGAAGCGCCTTCTGCGGGAGTCATCCTAGGAGAAGCACCTCCGGAGGGTGTGATACGAGGAGAAGCGCCTCCTGCGGGAGTTATCCTAGGAGAAGCACCTCCGGCGGCTGTGATACGAGGAGAAGCGCCTCCTGCGGGAGTTATCCTAGGCGAAGCACCTCCGGCGGGTGTGATACGAGGAGAAGCGCCTCCTGCGGGAGTTATCCTAGGCGAAGCACCTTCGGCGGGTGTGATACGAGGAGAAGCGCCTCCTGCGGGAGTGATCCTAGGAGAAGCACCTCCGGCGGGAGTAATCCTAGGAGAAGCACCTCCTGCGGGAGTTATCCTAGGAGAAGCACCTCCTGCGGGTGTGATACGAGGAGAAGCGCCTTCTGCGGGAGTTATCCTAGGAGAAGCACCTCCTGCGGGTGTGATACGAGGAGAAGCGCCTCCTGCGGGAGTTATCCTAGGCGAAGCACCTCCGGCGGGTGTGATACGAGGAGAAGCGCCTCCTGCGGGAGTTATCCTAGGCGAAGCACCTTCGGCGGGTGTGATACGAGGAGAAGCGCCATCAGCGGGAGTGATCCGAGGAGAAGCACCTCCTGCGGGTGTGATTCGAGGAGAAGCACCTCCTGCGGGTGTGATACGAGAAGAAGCGCCTTCTGCGGGAGTGATCCTAGGAGAAGCACCTCCGACGGGTGTGATACGAGGAGAAGCGCCTTCTGCGGGAGTGATCCTAGGAGAAGCACCTCCGGCGGGAGTAATCCTAGGAGAAGCACCTCCTGCGGGAGTTATCCTAGGAGAAGCACCTCCTGCGGGTGTGATACGAGGAGAAGCGCCTTCTGCGGGAGTTATCCTAGGAGAAGCACCTCCTGCGGGTGTGATTCGAGGAGAAGCGCCTTCTGCGGGAGTTATCCTAGGAGAAGCACCTCCTGCGGGTGTGATTCGAGGAGAGGCACCTTCTGCGGGAGTGATCCTAGGAGAAGCGCCTTCTGCGGGAGTTATCCTAGGAGAAGCACCTCCTGCGGGTGTGATTCGAGGAGAAGCGCCTTCTGCGGGAGTGATCCTAGGAGAAGCGCCTTCTGCGGGAGTGATCCTAGGAGAAGCACCTCCTGCGGGTGTGATTCGAGGAGAAGCGCCTCCTGCGGGTGTGATTCGAGAAGAGGCACCTTCTGCGGTAGTTATGCGCGGAGAAGCACCTCCTGCGGGTGTGATTCGAGGAGAAGCGCCTCCTGCTGTGATTCGAGGAGAAGCGCCTTCTGCGGGAGTGATCCGAGGAGAAGCACTCTCTGCGGGAGTTATCCGTGGAGAAGCACCTTCTGCGGGAGTTAGCCGGGGAGAAGCACCTTCTGCGGGAGTTATCATAGGAGAAGCACTTTGTGCAGGAGTCACCCTTGGAGAAGCACCCTCTGCGGGAGTTATGGGAGGAGAAGCACCTTCTGCGGGAGTGATCCGAGGAGAAGCACCTGTTGCAGGAGTTATCCGTGGAGAAGCACCTTGCGCAGGAGTTACCCGTGGAGAAGCACCTTCTGCTGGAGTTATCATAGGAGAAGCACCTTGTGCAGAAGTTATCCGTGGAGAAGCACCCTCTGCAGGAGTTATCCGTGGAGAAGCACCTTCTGCGTGAGTTATCATAGGAGAAGCACCTTGTGCAGGAGTTATCCGTGGAGAAGCTCCATCTGCGGGAGTTATGCGCGGAGAAGCACCTCCTGCGGGTGTGATTCGAGGAGAAGCGCCTCCTGCTGTGATTCGAGGAGAAGCGCCTTCTGCGGGAGTGATCCGAGGAGAAGCACCCTCTGCGGGAGTTATCCGTGGAGAAGCACCTTCTGCGGGAGTTAGCCGGGGAGAAGCACCTTCTGCGGGAGTTAGCATAGGAGAAGCACTTTGTGCAGGAGTCACCCTTGGAGAAGCACCCTCTGCGGGAGTTATGGGAGGAGAAGCACCTTCTGTGGGAGTGATCCGAGGAGAAGCACCTGTTGCAGGAGTTATCCGTGGAGAAGCACCTTGTGCAGGAGTTACCCGTGGAGAAGCACCTTCTGCTGGAGTTATCATAGGAGAAGCACCTTCTGCTGGAGTTATCATAGGAGAAGCACCTTGTGCAGAAGTTATCCGTGGAGAAGCACCCTCTGCAGGAGTTATCCGTGGAGAAGCACCTTCTGCGTGAGTTATCATAGGAGAAGCACCTTGTGCAGGAGTTATCCGTGGAGAAGCTCCATCTGCGGGAGTTATGCGCGGAGAAGCACCTCCTGCGGGTGTGATTCGAGGAGAAGCGCCTCCTGCTGTGATTCGAGGAGAAGCGCCTTCTGCGGGAGTGATCCGAGGAGAAGCACCCTCTGCGGGAGTTAGCATAGGAGAAGCACCTTGTGCAGAAGTTATCCGTGGAGAAGCACCCTCTGCAGGAGTTATCCGTGGAGAAGCACCTTCTGCGTGAGTTATCATAGGAGAAGCACCTTGTGCAGGAGTTATCCGTGGAGAAGCTCCATCTGCGGGAGTTATGCGCGGAGAAGCACCTTCTGCGGGAGTTATGCGAGGAGTAGCACCTCCTGCGGGTGTGATCGGAGGAGAAACACCTTCTGAGGGAGTTTTCGTAGGAGAAGCACCTTCTGCAGGAGGGGTCGGAGGAGAAGAACCTTCTTCGGGCGTCATAGGCGTAGCACCATTTGAGGCTGTGACACCGGCTACGCCTTCTCCGGAAGTTACCGGCGACCCACCTACGGACGACATTTTCGAAACACCTGCTGTCGGCACAGGAGGTTGACTTCCTGCTGGCGTGGGAACAGGTGTAGGTTCTGCTTTTGTCGGTTCACCTTCTGCTGGTGTCGGCACAGGTGCAGGTTCTGCTTTCGTAGGTTGACCTTCTGCTGGCGTGGGAACAGGTGCAGGCTCTGCTTTCGTAGGTTCACCTTCTGCTGGTGTCGGCACAGGTGCAG